>JAYWLI010000153.1:0-53542 GCA_037074505.1 Albizia julibrissin
CAGAGTGTTGCCGGGTGGAGTGATGGCGGAGCAGGGGCTGCAGCAGGGGGAGGGGTGGATACGTGGATTCTTAGCATTTGACGGTTCAAAATATCCAGGATTCTAGACAAAACTACGTAACAGCACAAGGAACCCCGTTGTAATTCTGTAGTTTTGTCAGAACCCTGGAGAAATGATGCGGCCACGACCAGGCCCGCGGGGGGTTCGGGTTCGGGTGCCGGTTGCGTGGCGTGGCCAGGCCTGCTGGCGTGGCGCGGCGTGACGCGGCGTGGCGCGGCGTGGCGCTGCCAATGACGCCCAATGATGGCCCGTCCTCGCTCTCCCCGCGCACGCTATGGCTGCTGTGGCGCTACGCGCCGCGCCATGCGGCTGGCCAACTTGGGCTCGGCCATTTCCCGCAGTGGCGCTTTCAGCATCCAGCCCGGTCGCTTTCTAGTCGCGATGCCGTGGCTGCCATGGCGGGTCGGCTGACGTGACCCCAGTGCCCTGACGGCCAATGGTCACCAATGGTATGGCTGGGAGAGGCCAGTGAGAATGCTCAGGAGTCTGCTCAAAATTCAACTCGTTGTTAAACTTACTATTATCGTTCAAATCAAAGGACTGTACCTCAATTACTTTAACCATAAGATAACAGATAATTTTCAATATTTGCGATTTCTTATCTTCCTTTCTCCCCTATCCTTTATAGCTTCCTGTCCTTCATAAAATCCCTACCCACTCCCTGAGATTCAGGGACTGGAGAGAGAAGTGCGCCCAATAATGTCAGTTTGGCGGGAGCATGTTTTTCGCCCGGTGGATATGCAACCTAAGAGTGTTTTGAGCGCCCGTGCTATGCAGTTAGCCCATTCTGTCTTCTGCGGTCACTAGGCTACACGATCTGCTCTTCTGATCAGAGATACGTCAAAGTCCCATAATTATTGCAGTCATGTTTAGTTGGAACGACTACGTCAGCGTGTCATAAGAGATCAAATCAATTCCGACGAAAATCGCTCTTTCGGTTTTTTCGCATTCTCCATTAAGTTAAGGTGACTTTTTTCCTTCTGCGTTTTTTCCCCCCATTTGGCGGAGTGTGACTCTAACGGCACCCTCGTGCGTGGTGCGCCGTGGCGGGCGGGGCGGGGGCGCGCGGCGCCGCGGATGGCACTGCAATGAATGGCGCTGCAATTTGTAGCGTAATGAAAGGGAAGTGGTGACCGTTCGGCCCGGCCCGCTGGGCCAGCCAATGGGAACGCTCGGAGCGCCGAGGCGGTCGAGGCCATGCGGCCTGGGGCCACATATCGCGTCGCGTCGACCTGCCCCACTCCCACTCCCATACCCCCGGCCACAAGGGGAAATAACTTTGAAAAATTTTTTACAGCGTGAATTTTTTAGACAAAAAAATTCAAATTTTTTAAAAAGAATTCAAAGAAATTTTTAAAAATTACTGAATTTTTCAGACCCAAATATTCTAAAAACTTCAAAGAAATTCAAAAAGTTTAAAATTTTGTACAGCGTAAATTTTGCAGACAACCAAAAGATTTTTAAAAATCAGAAAATTTTTAAAAAATTGATTGAAATTTAAAAAAACTATTGAATTTAACAAACCAATATTTAAAAAAAAATCCATAAAATTAAAAAAAAAAATTAAAAAATTCAAAATTTTGTACAGCAAATTCAAAGTTATTTCCCCTTGTCCGGCCATCGCATCATGGGGAGAGCCTAATTTGCCGTTGACTATGGACCTTACCCCGCGATGGCTTGCCGGAGGCGACATTGGCTGGGGCCTCTCCTCTGGCCCCTCACGCGGCCCCCGTGCCGGCCTGGCATGTGCCAGCCTGGGCCCTGCCTGGGCCCTGCCTGGGCCCTGCCTGGGCCGCGGCCGCCGGGACGGCTAGGCCGCTTCCGGCCGCTTCCGGCTCCTAACGGTCGCGCGTCCGCAGCAGCCACCCACTCGACGCGGCCGGTGGGCCACGCGACGTGTGCCCGCAACTGCAACAAGGGCATATCTACGCTTGGCCCACCAACAAAAGCGCATCTCCTGTCCTTTTACATGGCAGATACGCCTTTGTTGGCGAGACATATGTAGATAAGCCGCGGCCTTGTTTTTTAAACGTTCGCTCGATTCGCAATTTTGATACTGGCCGGTCCAGCAAGCAGGACGCGCATCGCAATCGGGGTCAGCGAAGTCGAACAGTGAATGAACACTCCTAGATAACGCTTGCCAGGTGAGGGCCACGGCCACGGTCCGTAATCCAAATAGCTCTTTTCACTTCTAGACAAAGTTGGTCAAATCGTACACAGCTGCTTGGATTCCAAGCTACTGTCTTCAAAATTTTGTTTCGAATCCAAGCGATTGTCTTGGAGTTGACCCTTTACTCTTGTGAGTGAAAAGAACTGCTTGGATTTCGACGAAGCATGCGCACGCCGATTATTAAACGCGTGCTGCGTCGAACAACCGGACGGGTTCGCGAGCTCGGAGGTGGCCCTCCTCTGGCCGCCGACAGAGACCATCCCACCCATCACGCCCGGGCCAGCAGCGGTGAGAGCGAAAGCTCGCGTGCGCGATGGGAGTGTCACAGAGTCAGAGACCTCCGATGGCGCTGTCCTGCGGCGTGACGCGCCACGCGCTATCGCTTGGCTATCGCTGCCCAATGCCGCGCCATCTGCATCGTCCATCCCTGTCGCAGAGCGCCGCGGCATCGCGCGGAAGAGCGAGACGGACAGCGACAGCCGAAACGCGATAACTCACCTTCCGGCGTTAGTTACTCGCGAGTAGAGGAAAGTTCCGCGTTCCGCGCCGAGGATCTAATAACGGTTTTCGGGGCTGCAACGGCGACGTACAGGGCTGTCAAACACGCTCCGGCGTCCCTGTTCCGGTTCTCACCGTGCGCCCTGTCTGCGCCCTGCCTCCAGGTCCGGGACTCATCGCCACCCTCCCAGGTGCTGGACAAGTGCCAGGACATCTGCCTGCGGGACCGGTCGTCAGCCAACAACCTGGTGCGCGCGTGCTCGTCGTTCGACTTCCAGGCCGGCGCCAGGATAGCCTCCTTCGGCGGCGCACCCGAGTACGAGGAGTCGGCCTGCTTCCTCACGCGCGAGCACGCGCACCCCGAAGGCATCGGCAACTTGGTGCTCGTCCCCGGCAGCGCGCACTTCGCCGAGGTCTGCCTGTCATGTGAGTATCCGAGGCCCGTCCCTTTCCACTTACTCCAGTGCAACGTGTGCCGGCAACAAGGGCGCACCTGCATCAAGGGGAAATAACTTTGAATTTGCTGTACAAAATTGTGAATTTTTTGAATTTTATTGAATTTAGTGAGGTTTTTTTTAAAAAGATTTGGTCTGATAAATTCATTAACTTTTTAAATTATGTTGAATTTTTCTGATTTTTTTTTGTTAATGTTTTGGTCTAAAAAATTTATGCTTTAAAATTTTTTGAATTTTTTTGAATTTTTTTGAATTCTTTAGAATTTTTTGAATTTTTTTGGTCTGAAAAAATAATTAATTAATTTGAATTTTTTTGATTTTTTTAAAAAATTTGAACTTTTTGGTCTACAAAATTCACGTTGTACAAAATTTTTCGAAGTTATTTCCCTTTGATCTGCATTGGACCCACTGTCAAAGACGTTTCTCCTACCCTTCGACATGGTAGATTGGCAGATACGCCTTTGTTGGTGGGCCATCAGATGCATATCCGGCCTTGTAGCACGCACACATCTAGTGGTTCAGTAAGCGTCGCATCAAGATCTCGCATGCACCTCCGCGGCTCACGATGCTCTGTGTCTGCCCTCAGCGAGCCGCGTGGAACGCGAGTGCCCCAACCGGCGGTACGTGTTTGAGCGCCACCCTCGCAAGGCGCTGCGGCTGGCGCAGGCCGACGTCAAGGAGGTGGCCGCCACCAACCGCTCCGACTGCGAGGACCGCTGCCTCAACGAGTTCTCCTTCGTGTGCCGCTCTGCCACCTTCGACTCGTCGGCCAG
Source organism: Albizia julibrissin (assembly GCA_037074505.1). Classification (NCBI taxonomy): domain Eukaryota; kingdom Viridiplantae; phylum Streptophyta; class Magnoliopsida; order Fabales; family Fabaceae; genus Albizia; species Albizia julibrissin. Next base: position 3,957 of record JAYWLI010000153.1, read on the forward strand.
GACCTGCTCCATGACCCGGTTCACGCGCAGGACGCACCCGGATCTGCTCGTGGACGCGCCCTCGGCCGACTACCTGGAGAACACGTGCCTGAACGGTGAGTGCGCCAAACCGCTGCTGCGCGGATGCCTGAGCGGTCCAGATACAGCTCCTGCCAACTTCCCTCCCTTCTAACGCAAAAAAGAAGAAAAAAATTGAGGGACATTACTAACTTAGAGCAAATTCTTTTTTTTTTCTTTTTTTTTCTTTTTTTTTTGTTTTGTTTAAGAACTAGTGCTGATTGGTAGCTGTTCAGCTGAGAAAATTTAGCAATTGTAATTGTGCTGTAATTGTGTAATTTGGTGGACCTCTATTGGAAGAACCAACTAGCACGGAATTGAACTAATTCCTTTGCGTGCTGATCGCGTGTCTGATTGCAGCGGAGCGGCGCTGCGACGCGACCGCCGTGTACGTCAAGGAGGAGAACAAGCGCGTGGGCGGCGCCGTGGAGGCTGCGCTGCTGGCGAACGTGTCGCTGGAGGAGTGCCAGTCAGAGTGCCTGGGCGCCGAGCGCTTCCTCTGCCGCGCGCTTGAGTACGACGAGGCGACGCGCCAGTGCGCGCTGCTCGAGGAGGACTCGGTGTCGCAGCGCGACTTGCTGCGCACCGCGTCCTCGCCGAGCCACCACCTGTAACCCCCCCCCCCCCCCCCCCCCTTACCTGGTATGTCCACGGCAGAACCCAAGGCAGAGCCACAGCGCCTGCGGCCGGCGGGTAGGCCGCCGCCCTGCGGCGCGGGCGCGCATGCGCTGCGCATGGCCTATCCTCCGATCCGCGGGCGCTAGGGCCCAGCCGACACCCCCGCTTTGTCCTCAGCCGTGTGCGTGAAGGTGCACTGAGCCCGGACTGCTTGCCCTCTAGGTGTGCCTGGACAACGCGCTGCCCTTCCGCTCGGAGAACGCGGCCACGTCGCACCTGTTCGCCAACGGGCGGCGGCCCGACACTGCCTTCCAGCGGTACCGCAACTCGCGCCTGGGCGGCGACTTCCACTCGGAGATCACGGGTCGTTCGCTGAGCGAGTGCCTGGACGAGTGCCTCCGCCAGGCGTCCTTCGTCTGCCGCTCGGCCGTCTACTCGGACCGCTTCCGCACGTGCCGCCTATCTCGCTTCGGCCAGCGCGACGGCCACCGCGTCATCTACGACGCCGACTACGACTACTACGAGAACCTCATGGGTGAGAGCGCGCAATAGCACCATCGCTGTATTTTTTTTTCCTTTTTTTTTCCCAGCCCTATCGGCAACTAGCCGGCGCGCGTTCGGCAGCTGAGTTCTGATGGCTGACCGGTTGCTCTGACCCTCGATCTGACCGCAGCGCACTACCCCGACGGCGGCGACGTTGGCGCGGGAGCTGCGCTGCCGCCCGCCTCCTCGCCCTACCGGCCGGACCCGCTGGGCCAAGGACTCGACATACCCACGACCACCCTACTCTGGCGGCGGCGGCGGTGGCGGTGCCTACCCTGGCGGTGCCTACTACCCCGTCAACAGCGGCAGCAGCGTCGCGTACGGCGGCAACTCGCTCGGCTACAGCATAGGCAACTACGGCGGCGGCCAGAGCGGCGCGCTGGGCGCGTACCCCGCGGCGGCCGGGGTAGCTACCCCCCGCCAGGCGGCTATCCGCAGGAGCGGGCGCTCCCGGGTACCCCGGTGGCGTGGTCGGCCCCGTCGGCGCCTTCCCGCCGGGCTATCCCGCCGGCTACCCCGGCCCTCCCGCACTTGGTCCACCCCCCGGCGGCTACCCCGGCGCGGGCGTGGGTGGCGTGGCGGCCGTGGCCCAGCCCGCCGGCTTCGGTGACCCCTTCTACGGCCGGCCGCTCACGTCGCGCTGCGACGACGGCGACGCCTTCCGCCAGGTCGGGGCCCGCCTGCGCGCCCGCCGCCAGTTCATCCGGCGCTTCGTGTCCGTGCCCTCGCTGCCCATGTGCGAACGCGAGTGCGCCGACGCGCGTGACTTCGTGTGCCGCTCCTTCAACTTCCGGTGAGCCCTCGGACAGGAAGTGAAAAGTGACACTTGAGATCAAAGTTCCGGGTACACAATCGAACCCATGCGTACTGTACACACGAGGAGCTCAACAACGTACTCATCAATCATCTTACCCTCCAGGCCGTTCGCGGCGCCGTTCGGCGCGGCCGAGCGGGAGAACTGTGAGCTCTCTGACCGTGACTCGCGCGAGCTGGACCCCGGCAACCCCAGCTACTTCGAGACAACGGCGGACTACGACTTCTACGAGCGCTTCAACGGCCGCCAAGGCATCGGCGGAGAGTGCCTGGACGGTGAGAGGGTGTTGAATATGATGACCATGATCCTATTTGAAAGCGTCACAAATGAGATTGGCAAAATCAAAACGAATTTGTAGAAGTTCTTTATGATAGGCCACCCTAATCTTTGAAAATTTCTGATGCGTTTGTTCTTCTTTCCTGTGAGTTATTAACACGGTTTGTCGGTGGGTCGACAGTGTCCCAGGTGTGTTCAGAGGACGGCATGGAGTTCACGCTGCGCACGCCCGAGGGCTTCGTCGGCCGCATCTACACGCACGGCTTCTACGACCGGTGCTTCTTCCGGGGCAACGGCGGCACCGTCAACGTGCTGCGCATCAGTGGCGCCCAGGGCTACCCGGACTGCGGCACCCAGCGGGTGAGCACCCCATACCCTTCACCCTCCCGCGCCTAGGGGATCCCTGGTTCCATCCCTCGCAACCGCTCGGGTTCCTCATCCCCACTGCCCGTCCCTCTTGCTACAGTTTCGGCGACTCGATGACGAACATCGTGGTGGTCCAGTTCAGCGACTACGTGCAGACTGGCCGCGACAAGCGCTACAACCTGACGTGCTTGTTCCGCGGCCCCGGCGAGGCGGTCGTCACTTCCGGTTACATCGGCGCCGGGTGCGTATACCGCGATGTTGCGCAGTGGAAGTAGAGCGAGATGGGCCGCTGACCCCCAACTTTGCTTGCCCTGCCCCGCAGCCGGTCGGGAGCGCCCATCCCCATCGAGTACCTGCCCGCCGAGAACTCCCTGAGCTCGCGCGTGCGGCTGCTCATCCTGTACCAAGGCCGGCCTACGACGACCATCGCTGTTGGCGACCCGCTCACCTTCCGACTCGAGGCCCAGGACGGCTACCACTACTCGACGGACATCTTCGCCACCAACGTGATCGCCAGGGACCCTTACTCGGGCCGGTCCGTGCAGCTCATCGACAGATACGGGTGAGCGCAAGGCCCTTACGGCAAGGCCAGGCGGAGGCAACCCAACCGCCATCTTCGGATAGGTTTGCTCCTCAATACCCGCAAGAGACTACCCTTCCTTTTCCCACGCTTAGGGTGTGTTATACCCCGGATTTGGTTTTGCCTTAGGTGCCCAGTGGACCAGTATGTGTTCCCCGGACTAGACCGCTCTCGCGAGGGCGATGGCCTCGAGGCGCGTTTCAATGCCTTCAAGATCCCCGAGTCCAACTTCCTGGTGTTCGAGGCCACGGTCCGCACGTGCAGGGACGGCTGCCAGCCGGTAAGTCCGCCGTCATTGCGTCGAGGTGTCGAAGTCCGGCTCCGAGCTCGAAGGCCATCCTGGTTCTAACTGCCCTCCTCTGCTTTCTGCGCTGCGATAGGCCTACTGCACGGGACAGACGGGTCGCAGCGAGCCGTCCTTCGGCCGACGCCGCAGGGCGGCCGACGAGGCCGACCAGGACGACGACGACGATCAGGGCCAGCGGCTGACGCAGGAGATCGCGTCGGCCACCAACGGCACCGAGGAAGAGGAGCAGGTCCGAGAGATGATCGAGGTAAGCCCGCCGTCCATCAGAAACATCCCGACCGCCAGTCAGCTGCCTTCCCAGGATAGCGATGCTATAATGACCGAGAACCGCAACGACATCGCAGAGTCGGGGCAGGTGGGCCGCGAGACTGCCGACGCCGTGAAGGTGCAGGCCGCGCCCGCGCCGCTGGCCGGCGGCGTGCTGCTGTCGGCTGGCGAGTACTACGGCCTGGTGTCGGCGCTCAGCACCTCCCTCGTGCTGCTGGCCGCCTCGCTCGGCGCCGCGCTCATGGCCTTCAGGTACGCTGCATGCTCGCTGCGTGCGGACTCCACCCTGTTCGATCAGCGTCCAATTAATTCCTGCCCTGTCGCTGACCTCACTGACGCCCCCGCAGGCACATCTACCTCACGCGGCAAAGCAAGTACATTCCGCCCATGCCCACGTCAGCGCCCCCACGGCACCCGTCACCTTCAGCACGTCCAGGATGGCAAGCCTGGCGTCCCTGCTGCCCAGCAAGCTATTTGACAGGGACAGGTAAGCCACGAGTGCATGCATTCTTTTATCATTGGTAACGCTCAACTCATTGAAAGCGTTTTAAAAAATTAGCTTGAACACAAGGGGATTATGTATTAATTTTTCCTCTTTGAATTGGTGACCTTAAAAATTAACTGATAGCTTTACCGTCAGTGACCTGGGCGGGCGGCCGCGCAGTCGCAGTCCTGCCGTAGCGGAGTCAGCGCTGGACGGGCCAGGCCGCGGCAGCCTGGGCAGCATCGGCAGCCTGGGCAGCCTGGGCTCCTTCGGCGGCCGGGCCGGTCTGGCCTCCATGGGCCTGCCGGCCGCGGGCCAGCAACGCCGGGGCGCCTTCGAGGACCCCAGCGAGCCCATCTACACGGACCCCTCGCTCTTCGAGCGGCCGCGCAGCCTGTGCTCCATAGCTGCCTTCCCGCCCAGCACCAGGACGGCAAACTGACCGCCCCGCCTGGCCCCGCCGAGGGATGATGCCATCGAACCAAGAATCGCTGTCTGATTCCGAGCACTGTCTGCGAGGGCCTCCACCAGCCGGCTTGGCCAATCACAGCAGAGCTTGCTAGAACTCCGGCCAATCAGAGCAGAGCACGGCCCGCGGTGACAGTGCTCGCCGTCAGAGATGGCAGGTCGCCACAACAACGGAGATGAGCGAGACCAGCATGAGCGCAGCAGCGAGGGTGTCAGCTCGCGGGGCCGTGCGTCTCGGCAACGGCGAGCTCGGTGGCAGGCAATGATCTCACGTGGTACTACACTCCTGTATTTATGGACGCTTGGAGCGCTTCGGCGTCGGCCGAGATTCCAGGCTGCCCGCGGCTGGCTGCATCCTTCAGTTCCCTTGCGTCCTCGTTCTGGGTGTCCGCTCCACCCGCAGGGTAGTCAAATTGAGCCGTCCCTTTTTTAAAAAAGTATCAAGAGCGTTTCTTTTTTCTTAACTCTGTGATTCTGATCAGATACCTTTGTAGTAGATCTTAAGGAACGTAGATCTAAGCAAGTTACTATTAATCTTAAATCATTAATTAATAATAGATAGTATAGCAACTCTCGGGCGTTTGAGCGAAATTAAAAATTGAATGAGGTTTACTTTATTCTAATTACCTGTAGGTCTTAATGTACGTTATGGAATCAGATGGAGAGCAGGGGCAGTCGATGGAGGTGTTGACTCTTGATGTGCGTTTTGGAAAGAGTATGAGAAGTCACCAAAGGCACAATCAATAGTGAGGACCAACTCGGTATCAGGGAGGTCTTACAGACTTCCGGTTGTGATCGAGCTGTACCTAGTTCTGGGTTTACCTCGACTGCGTCTCCTCTCCAACTATGTTTGCACTTCTAATTAATAAGAACTACTCTATTTTGTGTAAAGACGCACTCGTGTTCAGCCACAGGATGAATTTGTACTTATTATTTAACTCAACCAGGACTTGTAGTGGTTTTCTTCATATAATAATGTTTATCATCAGTTTGTGCTTTTGTCAGAAACCGTCCATGAAAATCCAAGTATATTTTATAATAAATTATATAATAATCCGAATCTCATTGCTGAGCTTATTGAAAACTATCCTCATCGTAATCAGTTCCTCCAAACTGACAAATGACCTGCAGTAAGAGAAATATAGGGATGGGGCTGGATAGGAACGAGACGAATGACACAAGCTGCTGATGAAAACCATAATTCTTTATTTTCTGAAGTCGCGCATTGGTCATTGATATGGAATCGGGACGCGTACACACGTCGCTCTTTTTGATTTGCCTCCGCGACGCGCGGGAGCTCGAGGCGCGCGACGAGGCGCGACGCCTCTTACTCATGACGGACGCCACGGCCACGGGCCGCCGATGCAGCTCGCGTCTCACATGGGAGAAAGCTGGCAGTGCAGGATGTCTAGCGACGAGACGGATTTTGGTTGCGAAACTAGGAGTTCGCGCTGCGTTACGGTTCTGATCCACGAGATGTCTCTTTTATATCGACTTGACTGGTGCGTGCTGCGAGCTATTTCATACTTTCTCGCGGCAGAATGCACCCCATGGCTCAAGTCATACAATTATTGCTTCGGAACTATGAGTTTCGGAACCATTACAATTGATTTACATCTGCAGTAATTTTTATGTATTCCAGACGAAGTCTCTTATTAAAATCCCGCCATTACAGAAATATAATATATTTGTACAAAAAAATTGAAACAGGTAAAATGAGTAGATAAAAAAATGATAATTAAAAAATAAAAAAAACTGACATCTCTAGGGTCCTAGAGAGCTACCTTAACATTGAGATTTTTAAAAGACAAATAACGGTATGGTCATTGGTATCGGAACGTCAAGTCTAGAGATTGTGCGGACATCGGTCCCCAAGCCGCTGCTCTACGCAAACAATTAATACGGATGGTTTTTAAAACGAGAATTACTATCTATAAAATTGGAAAAGTTACAAGGTTACAACCCTACATCTTTCACACTCGCAAAAACTTTTGCAACTGTACAAAAATTGAATACTCATGCTGTACTCCGTACGCACACTGATGAGATCCTCGAAATATAACGCGAAAGTAGGACATGGCATTGGTCTCACTCGATCGTTCGTATACGCCGACTGAGGTGTCTCAAAAAATAGCCGGCCTGCCTTCTCGTCCCGGCAATAAGGGTCCTGGTGGTGGAGCAGGGTGAGCCGTCACTCAGACTGCAGCAGCTGCGAGGCACAGCGCCTGGCTCAGCCCTTGGCACATCCCTTGGCACATCCCTTGGCACATCCCTTGGTGCAGCCTTTGGCGCAGCCCCTGGCCCAGCCCGGCGTTAGCCTGGCAATGCAAGGCCTCAAGCTCGCAGCTCCATCACAACCACCGGACTATCCGATCGCTATCAGAGATTGGGCTGACATAATCTCGGCCCCTAGTGCGACCAAAATCGGACTCTTAGACACTTTTATATCACATGGACACCAAATATTAATTACAAAAACCAAACCAAAAACACTTTGATAATTATATTTTTTTTTTTGAAAAAATATATAGAAACAACAACAACAAGGATTGGTCGCCTCACCACATGGATATGGTCGCGTTGAGGGCGCCCAGCAGGGCAATGCCCAGCGCGCACAGGAGCAGCAGCGCCATGCTGGGGTGCGTAGGGGCGCCGTTGCAGCCGTCGTAGTCGCAAGTCAGGATGCAGCCCTTCATGAGCGTGTCGTGGTACTTGAAGGAGCCGCACTGCGAGTCCATCGTCTTGCGCACGCAGGCCCGGATCACCATCAGCTCGCCAGTCTCCACTGCCGGGCACAGCGAGCAGAGCGAGCAGAGCGATAAGCACAGTCAGCAGGATACGACGGAGGATTTCGCAAGCAGTGTAGCGCAGCCCTTGCGCGCTGTCTAGTTCGGCGACAGGGCAACTCCCCACTCCAAAGCCCTTTCCTAGCCGGCCTAGTCGGCCTAGTCGGCCTAGCCGGCCGGGCCCCGTCGGTCCGCCTCCACCCATCGCTCAAAGAGCCAGCCGGCGGAGCCCGCGGCCTATTTCGAGCGCCCCACCCCGCTCCGCCCACCCACCCCTCCGTGTCAGCACCTCAACGAAAGCGAGCAGACAGACTCCATGACAGACTGGGATCGCCCTGGCGGGAGGGTCATCCAGTTGTCAGTCACCTGGACTGCGAATAGCCAAGGTAAATTCGATTCCTACCGTTGGTGCCGATGAGCTTGATGCAGAAGTTGGCTGGAAAGACGCCGATGTGGCCCGTCTTGGGGACCATACACTTCTGGTGGTAGGTGACGTGCGCCGGGTGGAATGGGTCCTCGCAGTACGGGTCCGACCCGTTGCGCGACGAGCAGGTGTAGCAGTTGATGGCCCCGGCCGCTGCAACAACAACCTCAGGTCAAGCTCGACGTGTTACGTTTTTCAAACCGTAGGCGATAGTTAATTATTGAAAAGCAGAGTTTGAAGTTGTGACTGGATGCAACCGCAGCGTTACTGACGTTGGCTCAGGCTGAGGCCGAGGCCGAGGAGCGCGGCCAGCCACAGGAACGGGTCCATCCTCCACGATCGCCTCGCCGAGGCGCGGCGTGGCCTGCAACACAGCAATCGCGTCAGAGAAGTTTTTGCTGCTGTAGTCGCGCAGAGAAGGGTTCTTTGAAAGGGCCTCCCCTGTTGAAGACATCAAAACGAACAGCTTCCGCACAGGCAGCGCAGTGTAGGGAGCGCGGAGCGCCGTGGAGGTAGGCAACCGTGGCTGCAGCACGCACAGCGGCGTTGCGCGCTGCCTACCCTGCACTCCGCGGGCGCTCTGCCTGTCCCTGCGGCTGCGACTAGCTGCGACGCGACGACGCGGCCGTCGTTCCAGAGACAGGGGGATGTGCTCGCAGTTTGTTTACCCTGGCGCCCCCGGGGGAGAAGAGAGTGGAGGGTGGAGGGGGAGGTGGACAGGGGTGGGGGCCGGGGGCCGACATGGGCTCAGCCCACACCGCGCTTCCGCGTCCCTAACCTCTCTCCCCGGAGAGGCCCCCCCGCAGGCCCAGCTCGGCCCAGCCCCGCACTGCGCACTGCCCCCGGCACAGCTGTTGCCATTCCTTGCGGGGCTGCTGCGCGCTGCATCGACCTAAGCGGGCCCAGGGGCCCAGGGCAGCCTGGCCTGCGTCGGGCCAACGCGCTCCGCCCCGATGGCGCCAAGCGAGCGAGGGGGTGTGGACTCGTACGCGGCACTGCGCGGCACTACGCGGCACTACGCGGCGCCCAGGCTGAGGCCGGGCTTTGTTTGCGAGCCGCTCGGTGTCACCGAGCCCAGGGCAGGGGTTGGGGGCCGTCATCAGGGACCGCGACGGCCGCGACTGCCCAGCCCGTCTACTGCCTCAGCACGGGGTGGGATGCGAGGAGAGCTCCCTGCACCGCGACGATAGCGACGAGGGCCTGGACCTGGCCTGGGCCTTGTCCCTTTGTGCGGACCCACCTCGGGCTGCGGCGCTTCTACTCAGCGGCGCTGCGTTGCGGAGGACCGCGTAGCGGCCTACTCGCGAGGACCCCCGGCGGGGCCGAAGCGGCCCGGGTGGCCGCGGGGCTCCATGGCGGGAGCTGCGCGTCCAGGAAGGGCAGCCTGGCTTAATCTTTTCCTCGCCTCGACCGGGCTCTGCGCTCTGACGGACGCTGCGCCTGCACCCTGGAAGCCGAGGCCGCGGGGCCGACGGGCCGTCGGGCGTGCGCTGCAAGGCAGCGAGGGCGCCTCACTGAGCCGAGGCAGCCGAGGCGACGGGCAAGGGCCCCATCCCCGCCAGGCCCGCCCCCTGGCCCCCTGGTCCAGCTCCCGCCACCACCCCCCGAGAGCCGCGACGCCGACACCCGCCACCCTCCCCTTCCCGTCGCCTGCTGCGACTGCTGCGCGGTGTGTTGCCTTCCCCACCCCCGGCATCCCGCTCGCCGCGGGGGCCGCGGGGTCAAGAAGGGGGTGGTGGGATGCGGGTGAGAGTCCTGGAGGGTGGGAAGTTACGTGACCTTTCCAGACACAAGCGGAGGCAGGAGAGCGCATCGCGCGTCGGCCCCTCGCCTGCTTCTTGGTGCCACCGGTGCCAAACCGATTGCCGCAAGCTTTCCATCGGCCCATGAATTCTCCTCCTCACTCCTGCCCTTCAACTCCGCCTTTCATCGCCACGGTGGTCAGGGTTCGGGTGGTTCGGATTTCGGAAGCAGCTCGCGCCGTCTCTCTGGTGACGGCTGCTACTGCTTGGAAACATCAATTCCTGGTTTTTCAGGGCATTTAGGGCCTATCATCCGTTTTAGTGCCGATCTTCCTGTTGCCTGGTCGACGAGCTTTAGTGATTAGCGAGGGTCAGCTCAGAAGACAGGAGACACTTTTCGCGTGCCAGTGACGTGCACCTAGCACCTGGCGCCACTGGCACCAGCACCGGAGGCTACCGCCACTGACACGACCATGCTTGCGGCGACTGCCGATGGGTGGCGCTGTTGTTGCCTAACTTGGGCGAATTGGACCACATAGGACCACACTACCGCACCGCGAACTGCTTTGAGAACGCTTTCTGCGGAGAACCGAGAAACCGGTGCTGCATTGCTGCTAGCGCCTAGCTTCTCCTTTGTGTAACGACAAAAATATCGCCATGGCGAGAAATTTCGAAAGTGTTATTGTTTCCCGAGTTGATAGTTCTGGTCAGGTCACTCAAAATACGATTTTCCCGTTACACTTTCTGCGGAGTATGATCCACAAGGGTTCACGATCAATGGATATCGAGGTGAGAAAGGAAGCTTGCTCTGTTTGGCTCCTCCAAGCCATCACATTAATTTGCTGTCATTTCGTCTTTTAGACTGAACGATATGACTGGAACTTGCTTGATTTAAATGCTACGTACGCGTCACCTTCTGTACTGTTGGCTTGTCTCTAAGAAATGCCTAAAGTGTCCACTCACGGCGCCAAGTCTTAATCAAATTAGCGACGCTTGATTTAGTTTTTCTAATTTCAAACAGCATCAGGCCATTTCTTGTTTTTGAGCTTGCTGTGTTTTAGAACTCTATAGAAATCTTTACTTCGACTGTACCGTTTATTGATCATACCGATGAAATTTCGCACTTGCCGTCAGTGTCAATGTAATAGTTTGGTTATGTTGTTTCAATGGTTTTGTTAAACTTTGTCAAAGCTTACATGATAACAATTTCCCACTATTTTGTTTTTAAATTTACTCCTTGAAATATTTTTATGAGGAATTTTATAATGCCACACAGATTGCTACTTTCGTCTGCTTGCATTGTCCATTGTCTCCCAACATCAAAAGACCATTTGACTCTCTATTTGGTTCTCAAACACCCTTGTGCTGTGACCTTATTGATTTTTATTTTTTCATCTCAGATGTTGTTGTTCCAGAGGGCCAAATTCAAGGAGAACCCTTATTTTACTTTGTTTTATCACATTCAACTGAATGTGCTCGCATGGGAACTCTAAACTACATCTTTCATCTAGAGGATATGGAAAGCCTGTCGTTCAAATTCAAGGATGCTGAGGGTAAGCACACTTATTCTAGTAGAAATCAGTAATTAGTATTGTGGATTTCACGTAAAAATTTAATCTCTTTCAGAAATGAAAGCCTTTCACTCCTAGTGATCAAAGTCAAAACTGGAAACAAAAACTCAGCCTTTGCATGCCGAACTGATGACTCTTCTGCCATTCAGTACTTCCAGGTAAGGTGTTAGTCTGCAATGTTCTAGGCCAGTCCTAGTGAAATATCTTCTTTATCTGCTCCCATCCACCCACACAGTATATGTTTCTCAACATGTTTGCTATCCATTTCCAGTTCTATGGCTATCTATCTCAGCAACAAAATATGCTGCAAGATTATATTCGTACATCCACCTATCAGAGAGCTGTCCTATCAAATTCAATAGATTTCAAGGATAAAATTGTCTTGGATGTTGGAGCTGGATCTGGAATTTTGTCTTTTTTTGTGGCTCAAGCCGGTGCTTCAAGGGTATATGCTGTTGAGGCAAGCTCCATGGCCCAACATGCAGAGGTAAGTTTGATAAATGGTTGCTTTAATTTACTGTTTTGGGGGTATTTCTGACCATGATTGTTTTCCCAGCAACTTGTCAGAGCCAATAACCTAGCTGATCGCATATCTGTAGTTGCGGGAAAAATCGAGGAAGTTGATCTCCCAGAGAAGGTGGATGTGATCATATCAGAGCCTATGGGTTTACATGCTTTTCAATGAAAGAATGCTGGAAAGTTTTTCTTCATGCTAAGAAGTGGTTAAAACCTGAATGGTAAGAGTATGTGAGAATGTTAGGATTCTACCATAGTAATGGATGATAACATCCTTATGTTATGAATTTTAGTTTTTCTTAAAAGAAATTGTGGTTTTAGTTTTTTCAATAACCTGATTTATTTCTTTGACACTGTAGGGAAAATGTTTCCTAGCCGAGGAGACTTACATGTTGCACCATTCACTGATGAGGCCTTGTACATGGAACAGGTTTAACAAAGCAAACTTCTGGTATGTTCATGCTGTGTATCTTCCATACATGTAATTTGAATTTTTACATGCACATTGAATCATGTTTTTGTTCTTCTTTGAAGGTTTCAACAACATTTTCATGGAGTCGACCTTAGGGCTCTAAGAGAAGCTGCCATGAGAGAATATTTCCGTCAACCTGTCGTAGATACATTTGATATGCGTATAACTATGGCAAAATCTGTCAGTCACATTGTGGACTTCAGTATTGCTCATGAAGAAGATCTGCATCTAATTGGTAAAGGGATCACTAGCTTCATTATGAAAGACTAAATAGAGAATACCAAATGTGTTTCTTGAATTTTCAAAAACTGTTACTGTTACTGTTACCAACAAAATTTTGTGTTTTGTTTGAAACAGAAATCCCTGTTGAATTCATATGCTAGAAACTGGGACTGTTCATGGATTAGCATTTTGGTTTGATGTTGCATTCTTCGGCTCTCAAGCTCCCATCTGGTTGTCCACATCACCCCTTAGAGCCTCTTACTCACTGGTATCAAGTGAGATGTCTTGTGGAATCACCATTGTTTGTTAAAGCTGGACAACTTCTGAGAGGGAAAGTAACTCTTGTTGCCAATCAAAGGTAATGAAAACATTTGTCTCTTTCCCCTTGTACCATTGCATTTCTGTGTCAAACAATCAAAGGATGGATCCAACAGATATGTAATCTAGAAATCTCTGCTTTTTATGATTTTTCAGGCAAAGTTATGATGTCAATCTAGAAATGAGGGTTGAAGGCACTACAATGCGTACCAGCAACAGTCTTGATCTGAAGAACCCATACTTCAGGTATACGGGCCAACCAGCACAACCTCCTCCAGGCACTTCGCATGTCTCTCCTAGTGAAGTATATTGGAATCAATTGGATGTACAAGGTGCGAGACAGGGTGAGTTCAATTCGTTGATCTTCTTCAGTCATGCAGAAATGATTGGTTTTAGGGATTTTCTCCCACATAGTTAAAATAGGTTTCAAAATCTCCACTATTCTGAGCAAATGTGGTTAGTTCTAGTGGTACTTTTAAGGCAGGCAGCCTCTGGTATATTGTTGGTATGGCTGTTGTGCTCAAGTATTCAGGGCTTAATAGACTTACCTCACAGCTTGTTTATGGGATAGGACTCTTGTAGGATTATTAGTTTTTGACTTCTTTCTAAGAGAGATATTCAAGTGTTTTAGTTCTTGATTTGAAGTGATGAATACTGTGCCAGACCTTGTTTGATCAGCTGTTCAGGGATGTTGCAACTCTCTTTTAGGATTATGATCCTTGAGTTGCATTGGTTCTGCTAATGACCTTCAAGATGAGTTTGCATGGTTGGACACCTATCTAAAACAAAACTTGTAAAATGCATGCTTTTGTAGTTCCAAGCTAAGTCTGTTGAAATCTTCTCATACACCTACTACCTTACCTACATCCATGAGAAACTGAATTTTACATGACCTCATGTTCAACTCTTTAACATTCTTAACAGCAGTATTATGGGCCTCTATATCTTTTAAACTGTTCTTTTTTAGTTGTTAAAAATCAAGTACTTTTCCTTTAACTAGTTGGCATCAAGATAAATTTTGAGCTTATCCTAGCGAAACTCCTTTCTGTGGGGGCTCTAACACTTCACTTTTTCTAATTGGTTCTTGATACTTATTATAGGGTATTTGACATGAATGAAATCTAGTTTATTCCTTTGTTTTCTGTTCTTCTTTGCTTTTATGTGGGTTGGAATTTGAAGTGTATCTGGGGCCTCAAACTCTTCAGTACTAGACTTGTGAATCCTTGTTGTCTTTGCACTGTTATTCAATTGTGCACAGTAACACAGCACTTTAGTGGTTTTTGTTGTAGTATAGTGGGTGTAGGTACAAGAATCTTTTTCAGTGTGATGTAGAGGAACACTGATGCCATGTTTCTGTCTGTTGCATCTTAGGGCTGTGCGTGCCATATGCTCCAAGCAGTGGGTACACAACCTACGCTTATTGCGAGGATGGGCAGTTATATGAGATTGGATGGCCAGTTCTACAATCTAGTGCTGCATCAACAGTAGTTGTCTACAGCTGAGTGTATTAGTTACCTGGTTAAATGTAGATTCATAGTCTCATATTCAGGAGCTTTTAGTTGACATTAATTGTGAATGTATTTTAGCATGTGACCTCATTGTATGCAGTTGTTGGAGGGTCACAGATTATACTATCTTGTTTTTCATGAGATGATTTATAACTGTTAGAACCTTTTAGATGATTTCTAGGTCTTTGTGTGATGCTAGTCTCTTCTCTATTTGAATTTGTCAATTCCTTAGATAGTTTTGATGTTGTGATGATGCATTATTTTGTTTTGTACCAAAGTCTATTTTATCTTATCTTTCCGACAGTTTCTTTTATCTTATTACCTTAAAAGCAATTTTATGTGTCATGAACTGAAGCTATGAAGGTACTACTTTAGTACATAACTTCAAATAGAAGTTATCTCCCAACATTTTATATCAATTAAAATTTGTATCAAACTTAGATTGTTTTTGTGTTAACATCACCATTTACTGTGTCATGTTATGGATGAATGAGTTGCTTTGCCAAGCTATCCTGTCACAAATTTTTTTGAACTTGCTGTATTTCTCCATTGTCATATTAATTTTGTAAAAGTGAGCGCTGTATGAAATGTCCTAGTCTAGGAGGTGGGGGAATAAATAATGAATTAAGCTTGTTTGCTATTATTTTTGTGTTCCTGTAGGTGTACTCATTTCTTACTTTTAGACTGTCCGTATTACCCATAGATCAACAATTTTGATAGGTACCTCTGTAATGCTCATCTGCTCAGAATATGTGGTAAATTATTGTAGGTGATGATTGTAAAATGATTTCAATCATCAACTCCAGCCCTCTAAAACTGTTTTCATTCGTTTTCTTTTGGAGGGAAGGGGGTAGGTTTTTTTAATGGGTACCATATTGCCTTGAGGTTTCTCATGTCCCCGATCAACTTTTGAGGATTCACTTTGAGATGTTTTCTGTTAAAGATATCATAAATTATAAGAATGCTATAATTTTCCATTTTTTTTTCCCCCAGCTGTGAATATGGTGAATGGAATGTCAGTGAATGGTCTTGGTGAAGTTTCTATGGACACCTCACAGACAAACAACCTGATTGCTCTTGGTGGTAAGTGGTAGTAAGCACTTCGAAGATATTCATAGAAGTATTCTTAACGTGACGCCACATGTGTCTTTAACTTTTCTTGATCTGTGCCTTTTATTCTAGGATCTCAGCCGAACATTCATCCTGGAAGTATTTCTAGCACTGGTCGTCAAGGATTGGTACAGCAACATCTACACAAGCTGCCCAACTTATTGGTGGTGGAATAGCACCTACACTTTTCACAGCTCAAGTAAGTTCTTGAACTGTCTCAATTTTTTTTGAGTGTAGCACAACCACATGAAGTTTGCATATCTTTACTTTAAAGGATAGTGATATTCATGCATGGAGGTTTATCGTACCATTGTCTTTATCTGTTTGTCTCTCAGTGTGGAAGCATGAACATCTCTGGCCAACCAGCACAATTGGTTATCAACTCTACCCACTATCCAGTCAACAACAGCCTCATGATTGGTGATTATGTTACACCTGGTGTTAACATTATGGCCTCTCAGACTTTCAGACAGTGAGGCCTTCTATGAGCTCAATCATACCCTGAACTTTGGCCGTGGTCTTTTCTTCCTTTGCAATCATTTGACTGTTGTAACCTTGTGAAGGTTTACCATTATGTACAATATGTAGGATTATGAATTTTGTAGTGTTGTAGCTTTAGCATTTTGATTTACTGTTAGTGGTATACTCGCTCATGTACTTTAAATTTTTCCATAACCAGATTTTTGTGGGTTTTTGTGAGCAATAATATTGTGATTCAACTCAGTTTTCGTACATCACTTGAAAAGTGTCTAATTAATATGTGGTACTACTTAACAATTTACATCTTGATATTTTATGATCCTGTCATTGTAATATTGGATTCATGAGGTTGGAAATGTTAAGCAAGGCCTATCAGATGTCAGAAACTTCATGACATTAGACGTTTTAGTAAGATTATTTTTGATAGAATTGCTTGTATTTATGTCTAGTTGTAGCATCTTGTTCCTATTATCTAGGAATGCAAATGTTTTGTGGTTTGGATAAGTGAAGAATCTCTGTCAAGCAAGTTTTCTGTGCAGAGAACATTTCTGGTTTTGAATAATCACACTGAGAGGGCCGTTAAGAATATATATTTCTAGATTACAAGCATTATGCTTTGTGGGCAGCTGTGAGTTTAACTTTGTTCATCACTTGTTGCTGATGCTCATTTAATGTAGAATATTAATGGCACTTGTTGCTAGGCTTCCTGCTTGTCGTTTGACATCATAAAGGTAGTGCAGTTGCACCTGTAGGTTCATGTTTTTACTATCTGTATAGCTCTTCTTGGTTACTTTTTATCACAGACTAAGTAATTTAGGAACTTAGGTGTGGCAAGTTCCCTTTGAAGGATTGTCTTTCCATTTTTTTCATTCATTTTGTAGTTGCCCCTAATTCTTACGCAAGGCATTCTGTAATTTTCTTCAACAAGACATGAAATTTTAAATCAAGAAACTTCTTTTTTGACTTGAAGATAGCCTCTTTGTGATACAGCTTTTTGAATATGTTGGGATTTCCTTCCCCCTTTTTTTTTTTTTTTTTTTTGTACATCATATTATTATTATTACGTATTTTTATTATTTTCATTATGATCATTTAGTTTTGTAGAAGTCAGTGTCAGAAATACAAAAAGTAACTGCACAATGTGATGCTTATTTATAATCTTCCTTAGAGTAGACCATTCTTGAGACCTTTCTTGTATGATTGTTGAAAGAGAAATTTAAAATTGCTGTCCCAACCCAAGATACTGTTGTATTTCCTGGTCTTCCATCAATCTCAAAGGCCTCCAGAATAGTCTGTAGTACTATTTTTGTCAGAACAACACTGCCCTCTTTGGAACAGAAGCCTGAATTTTTTTCATCCAAAAGTGTGTAAGCTTCAGAGAACTTTGCAATCAGGTAATTGACCCACTCTGATCTTCATCATATGCTGGCGCTAAAGGCAGTAGAGAAGTTGATCGAACATTGCTCACAACTTAGCTTATTTTTGTACTCCTGAAGATTTTTTGCTGTGTTTTGGTTGTCTTTCCTCTACTAACGCCTGTACAGTGTTTGTGATTTGCAACCATTAGAAGGTATGCACTCAGTAGTCCTGAAGTGTTTCTTTCTACTACCTTCACTTGTTCTGTTAATGAAATCATGTTCAATCAGATACCCAGTGAGTTAGGTGCTAATGTATCTTAATTGTTTCTTTCATGCAGTATGCAACTTAGAAATGCATTTTCAGCTTTTAATCATTCCTTGCTCCCTTTTGCATTTGAAGAGTTCCAATCAGCTCAGTGCTCAGTGTGTACATTTCTCTCCTCCTCTTCTTTATTTATTTCATGCTTACGTAATTGTAAAGTCTAGGTATTATTAGTGTGTCAGTGCTTTTGAAGCTTGCAGGTTATCATGAGTTATCCCCAATCTGTGGGACGTATTTCGATTGGAAAAGAATTATTTATATCTCAGGAGAGGAAGGCCACCCTTTTCACAATGTCTTGATACATTCTGTTCTGAAGTTATTGAACCTATCATATGTTGCTGCACACTGTAAAACCCACCTACCCTCTGAAAGACATTAGGAAAAGAATGGTTATGTACCCTGTTATGGTTCAGTTGGTGTTGAGGCTCATTGCTGTTTCTAATTTTACCCTTAAGAAGTCTAGTTGGAAACACTATGATAACCAACATCATCAAACTTCCCTGGAAATGTTGGAATTGGCAAAGTGCATCTCTAAAGAGCCTTGAATACAGTAAAACATTTTGTTCGATTTGATTTCAAAAGTATCTTAGTTTCTTGAGTTTATCTTGCAACTATCACCCCCTAAATTTTCATTCCAATTGCTCCATTGAGACGAAGAGGTTGTTTGATATATGTGATATTATTGACCCCATTCTCTTTACTTGTATATAGAATTATCATACCAGAACGAATCTGGTTGGCACCCTCTCAATTTTGATAAATTTGGTGCTTTCTTTTGTCTCTGTCATGTGGTATAGACTTGTAATGGACAATACATCAAATTTTTTATTGGATATGAGCTATCTTTTAAACCTGTAGCTCCATTTTAGGGCTATCAATATCCACTGTTTTGTCTGACAAATGTGTGTGATTTAGGTTGTCATTCTTCATTTCAATCTTGCCACTTCTGAAAGAAAGCAACCTCTGTTTGTCATACACATTATGTATGTAAAGCGCTTTAGAAATAAGGTAAGATTTTGGTGCTGCTTCAGTTGTCTTTGTTCATAAGTGCAAGTTTCAATCAGTTTCTTGGAATTATTTCCTAGCTCTTGTAATTTATTGACTTTGTAAATTTAGTCTTGTGGGCAGATTTTAATACCCTACAAGCTGTGTTTTAACTTCTTTTGAGTCCTTTTTGAGTGTTGAATCTTAATGAAAACTTCAAATAAATCTCATGTTTTGAATTGTAATTTCTCAGTGCAATGAAACACTGTAGTTTTATGAATGACCTTGCATGGCATGGCTCATGATTCATGATACAGTAGAAGTTCGAATGAATTTTTATGCATTAAGGCATGTTTGCGAGAAGTTTTGTCTCACATTTCTGCCCAAGCCCTTATTTTCAGGGCCTTACTCATTCTTTCTTTCTTTTTATACATTTTGTTTCAAAGAAAAGAAATATTTTCGATTGTAGCAGGTGCTCACTTTAATCATTTGTACTCTGCAGTATTATAAAAGACCCTTTTTCATTGTATCACTAGGTGATCTTCATTAACTTTATCCACAATAAAAAAATGTGAGAAATTTCAAGTTGTCAGCTTTCAAAACATGATTTTCTGCTCTCCATTCTAACTGGCTTCTTTACACCTCCCAAAATTTATAAATTTTGAGGGTCTCTGCACAGCCTACTGGCATTCACTGATTTGTGTTTCTTTGGGCAATTTGTTGGAGGGATAGCCTCTTTTTATGACATGCGGTATTGTCTTGGGTACCATCCTGCAACAAAGAAAGGGAGAAAAATTGTTTAAATGGAAAACTGCAATAAAATTAGGAGTAAAAGCAGAAAAAAAGTGCCGAGGCAAGTATCCAAACTCGGCGAATTGGCAGGCGCGCTTACGTGATGCAATCGATGATGGGGCACACGGAGAGGCAGAGCGTGCAGCCCGTACAGTCGTCATTCACCTTCGGAAGGTGGGTACAGGGTCGAAGTGGATGGCCTGATAGCCAGAGTCGTTGCACGCCATGTAGCACTTGCCGCAGTTGATGCACGTGTCCTGGAAATGCATACCGAGTGACAGTGCTCTAGTGTGCCGGACCAAACCGCTTCCGCCATTGCTGAGGGCGGGGGGCCGTCGGGACCGCTATGTACCCACCTCATCCACTAGGGCCACCACCTGGCTCCGGTTATCCAGGCTCTTGTAGGCGCCGATGTTGGAAACGGCGGTGCCGACCACGTCCCGCACGCGGGGTACGGGCTGGCGGGGAACCGCGGCGGCGGTAGCGGTGGGGGCTTGAGCGGACTGCAGGTGACCCTTCTTGCGGGCGGAGTGCAGCAGCTCCTCGCGCTCCTTCTCGAACGGCCCGAAGCGAGGCAGCTTCTACGCAGAGCGTAGGGGGACGAAATGCAGGATTCAGGCGAAGGTCAAGAGAGAGAAAAAGAGTCCCTGCACAGTCAGCGATCGCCTCCAGTCCGTCAGCCCGCGAGGCCGGGCGGGGCTGGGGGGAGCACGACAACTGAGACAGCACGGCGACGGCCCTACCTTCTCCTGGTATCCATCGAGGAAGTCCTGCAGGGAGACGACGGGCTTGCCCTTGTACTGCTTGACCCGTGGCGGGCTCTGGCCGTCCCAGCCGGGCAGCCCGAGGGCGCGCAGGTACAGCAGCGCCTTCAGGCCCGACGTGTAGTCGTCGATGAGAGTGAAGTCTTGGTTTTGCACCGCACTGCACACCTGCGCACAAGGTCGGGGTCCCGGTTCAACCACTCACGTTTCTCTTTCTTTTCGCGCGGCCAAGGGGCTTATATCAGTAGCTAAGATGAGTTTCGGAGTAAAAGTGCATAAGATATGACAAGAGAGGCGCTAGACTGCCACGATGGCACCATCTCCCTGGCCTCGGTGGAGTCGGTCTCGTCACCGCTGACCTGCAGCACGGTGGCGCCCGCCTGCAGGAACTGGAGGCCCACGTCGGCCGAGTCGACGCCGCCGATGCCCATGATGGGGAAGCCGGGCAGCTCCCTGGCGACGGCGGACACGGCGCGCAGCCCCATGGGTCGGGTCGCGTTGCCCGACACGCCGCCGTAGGTGGTGCGCAGCGCGCCGGCCTTGGCGCCCTCCGCGCCGCGCGGCCCCACCGCGGGCCAGGGGGTGCCGTCCGCGCGCAGGCTCATCAGGCCCGACACGGTGTTGATGGCGGACACGCCGCTGGCGCCCCCTGCGGCACGAGAGAGGCGTTGGAGGAGAACGACGGGGGTTGTTGCCCCACCCCACCCCACGGCCGCACGCCGCTCACGTCTCACCCTCATACGCCGCCTTGGCAATGGTCACGATGTCCGTGATGTTGGGGGTCAGCTTGATGAAGACCGGGATCTTGACTGTGGCGCGCACCCAGCGCGAGATGTCTCGCACCAGCTCCGGTTTCTGTCACCACGAAAGACCACACAAGTTCAGCAACCTGGACACAGACTATCGACTGGCGGTGGAGCGGTGCCGCTGCGCTGTCGTCGTCGCTCACCTGGCCGCAGGCGAGCCCCATGCCGGACTCGCCCATGCCGTGCGGGCACGACAGGTTGAGCTCCAGCATGTCGGCGCCGGCTTCCTCGGCAAGCCTGCTCAGCAGCTCCCAGTCGTCCTTGTTGTAGCCGCACATGATGCTGGCCACCAGCACCTGTCGGCAGCGAGGAGGTGGTGATGATATCAGACGTGACATACAGCGTCGGCCTTGCGGACCTATAGGCCTGCACGAACGCTGATCCGCCCTTGCCGGGAGCGTAGGACTCAGAACCAGAACCCAGGCCTACCGCACGCTACTCACGTTCTCAGGGAAGTCGCGCTTGAGCTCCCTAATGCTGGTCAGCCAGTAGTCCTGGCACTTCTCTGAGATGAGTTCGATGTTGAGGAACGAACCCTGCTCAGGCCCGTAGTGGTGCCTGGACGTGGATCCCTTCACGATGCGGGGTGACACGTTCGTGACGACATCCTTGTCCAGCGCGAACGTCTTGGTGACAGCGAAGCCCCAGCCCGCCTGGGGTAGAGAGAGCGAGGAACGACGGGTGAGGCGAGGCACTTCGGCATCGGCTTCGAAAACAGTCAATGATAGACTCCATATTCTGTACCTCGAAGGCGCGTCGAATCATGGCGGACGAGGTGGTAGGCGGCGCGGACGCCAGGCCGAACGGGTTGGGGAAGCGCACGCCGCACATATCGACGCTGATGTCGACGCGGTCCACGGCGGAGTAGAAGCGCGGCAGGCGGGGCTCTGGGGCCACGCGACCACCGTGCTTCTCCTGGATGTGCTTGTGCATGAACCAGGCGGCCGTCTTGCCGTCGTTGACGGACTCGACAGTCGTCTCGGACAGGCCCGCAATGTCGCCGCCACAGAACACGCCGGGCTCCGAGGACGCCATCGTGGCCGCGTCCACCTCCGGGGTGCCCGCCTTGGAGAGGCGCAGCGGCGCGAGCGCGGCCCGCACTGCGGACGGCACATGCCAAGAGTGTTTCGTGAGTGCTTCAAGGTCATCGTCGGCCTCCAGCTGGCCTCGCCCTCGCCCTTGCCCTCGCCCTCGCCCTCACCGTCCTCGTCGTACAGCCCCGAGCCGAAGGCCGAGATGACGAAGTTGGCCTTGACGCGCGTCGTCTGCTCCGCGTCCTCGACCCAGGAGCCGTCGTCCAGCTGCTCGGAGCGCGCAAACTCAACGGCCGCGATGCGCCCGCCTTGACGATCACCTCCTTGGGGCTGAGGAAGGGCAAGAACTCACACTTCTCCTCCACGGCCAGCTCCATCTGCAACAAAGCGCAAGCAACATCCGGCCGTCACAGAAGCATATCCTCGAGTAATATGCAGTGCATGTCGCGGGAGGTACGAAAGCACCTCACCTCCTCGGGCACGGCGCGGATGTTGCGGAAGCCCTTGCGGAAGACGACGAACACCCTGCGTGCGCCGCAGCGCAGCGCCGAGGTGGCGCAGTCGAAGGCCGTGTCGCCGGCCCCGAGCACGATCACGTTGCCGTGCAGCGCGGGCAGCGCGGGCAGCGCGCCCTGCTTGCAGCCACAGAGGCCTGCGCACCATGCACGCAGGTTTTAGCATCTGGACAAAGCAAGAGACTGTGGGACGGGGAGGGACCATGCGTGGGACCAGGGACCAACCTGGCTTGCTGCCGCGGGCCACCTCGGGCAGGAAGTCCTTGGACGAGTAGTAGCCCTGCTCGCGGCCCAGGCCCTTGAACACGCCGAAGGGCTTGGCCTGCGGCATACCGATGCCCACGAAGATGGCCTCGTAGCCCTGCTGCTGCAGCCCGCGCACCGTGATGTCCTTGGTGCCGAGCGCACGCCCGGTCTCGATCTTGACGCCCAGGTCGCGGACGAGCTGCACCTCGTAGTCGACCACGTCGAAGGGCAGGCGATACTGGGGAATCTCGGACGAGCTGAGACCGCCGACGTAGTCGTTCTTCTCGAAGATGGTGACATCCTTGTAGCCTAGCCGGCCCAGGAAGGTGGCGCAGGACAGAGACGCCGGACCGCAGCCCAAGAGCGCGATCTTGACGGTGGCGTTGGCCAAGTTGGCCGCCTCTGGAGGAACCTCTTGGGGAATGCGCATCTGCTTGAGCACCTGTGTGGCCAAAGACGCATTAAAATGCCGTTCTATGTACAAAACTCGAAAGGCAAAACAGCTGTTCCGAAACACGTACGTCAGTGGCGAACTGCTGCAGTCCACCGATGTTGATGGGCCCCTCCTCGGCGGCCTGCAGGTTGCAGCCTCCGACGCAGAGGTCGCTAGTGGGGCACACCATGCCGCATGTCAGCCCCAAGGGGTTGTCCGAGAAGATGGAGGCCGCAGCGCCGTAGAAGTTCTAGGGGCGAGAAGTAGACCACGTGACCGCCCACCGCAGGGGTTTCATGCGCCACAAGGCGCCGGCAGCACATCCATCCATTTGCACATGCACCTATATTCGCCATGGTGTGTGGGCGTGGCCCGGCCGGCCTTTCACGCACCTTGTTGGAGATGGACGTGATGAAGCTCTTGATGTCCAGCTGCGTGGGGCAGCTCTTCTGACAGGGCGCGTCGGCGCATTTTAGGCAGCGTGCCGCCTCGCGAAGCGCCCCGCGCTCGCTCAGCGTCGTGTGCTTGATATCGTCGAAGTCGCCGTCCAGCGGCCGGCAGCCCTGGGGACACAGCGCGCGACGTGTCAGAGCGAACAGGCACTAGCCGAGGCTACACAGTCTCGGAGTGCAGCGGCGACAGCCGGCGACAGCCCTCTGACTCACGTCGCACTTCTTGTCGGCGTTGCGCTTCCAGTGCGCCTTGTTGGCCTTGGTGCGTGCCGTGGGCAGGACGGAGGCGTGCGTCGGCGTGCGGGGGTTGAGGCGCAGCAGGTTCTGGAAGCAGAAACGGAATCCATGGTTTCAGTCTGGCCAAGACCCGAAGGGCTCGGGTACAATGTCAGATATGTTGCATACCTCCCAGTCGTTTTCAGACGTTTAAAAATGCTATTTTATTAAATATTCTTTTCCGGGTACATGGGATGATCAAACGAGGCCAGATATGGGCCCTGCATGGCTGGCCGATATGGCGCATCCGAGGTACGGAGTGAGCGCCTGCTAAGTTGCGGGTGGGCCAGCCCGCACTGCACGGCTGCATGCTGGAGCTGAATTTGCCTACCCTCCCGGCGCTCCTAACGCCTCCCTGCACGGTAAATGTCTATGTACTATTTTGTTCATAACTACGCACGTCTGTGTGCTTACTGAAATTATGCACAAAATTGTGCATAATTATGCATATATTAGTGCATAGCCATGCACAATTTTGTGCATAATTTTATGTAAGCACACAGACGTGCGTAGTTATGTACAAAATAGTACATAGACATTTACTGTGTGCCTATGCACGGCGACTCGCAAACGTGGTTCGAAGCTAGCCCTTTGTCTCCAGCTCCTGCCTCCAGTGCCTCGCCTGCGGCTGATGCCCTAATCCTTATCGGAGCGCTATCGCCTCACCTGACCGTTCCAGTCGGCAGTGCCAAAGGTGCAGTGTATACGGAGGTATGGTGCGCGCCTTAGCTCGAGGCAAATGGCCTTAACATTCTTTTCGGCACTCCAGAGGTACAACCGGCTATCTCCCACGTTGTAGCACTGCAGTTAGCCGATTGTATTCCCGGAGAGTCGTTTTGGCGGTGTGCAAACAAGCAGAAGCGGCGGAGAGGCGAGGCGACGCCAAGTCGCGCGGCCCTGCGAGAGGAACGCGGGAGCGGGGCGAGTGTTGCAACGACCAGGCTGGGCCTTCGCTTTGCTAGCCGCACACATCGTACATCGTACGCCGCTTATCGAGAGGGGAAGAGGGACGGAGGGACGGAGAACCGTGTTTCCAAGGAGACGGAGCGGAGTGGAGATAGACGCCGTCACCGTCGCGTCGCCCCTCCTCGCCGTGGGCCCCGTCCGGCTCGGTCCCCGTAAGATCCCCGGCCCGGGGCTTGGGCTTGACACTGACACTCGGCGGCCGACGACTTGACAGTGACAGTTCCACTTTCGGGGGCTGAAGGCTGAGGGGCTGAGGCCTGGAGTGCACTGAGTAGCCAAGCCTGCACACCATTTCTGGGAAGGGGTTTTTGAAGGGGCGGCGGAGTAAGACAAGGGTCTTTGAATTTTTGCTGTGCAAGTTGAAGAACTTTTTAAATTTCTTGGATATTTTAATCGTCTCTTATACCTTTGAATACGCAGAAAATTGTTTGAATTTCTCTTCGAAGACTGCGTGAATGTCAAGATTGTCTTTTTCACGTTCTTCATATTTAGTCCTGAGCTACCGCAGGCCTTGAAATCAACTCACGAGATGTTAGGGGCTTGGGTTAGGTCAGGAATCTTTTTTCCCCAGACCCTAAGCTAACCTACCCCAGTTCCTAATCAAACCTGAACCAAGACCTAATCTAGCCTAACCCAAGTCGAAAACTTTCAAAGGCCATAAACCAATCTAGATTTTGGGACCGCTTTCATTACAAAGCCATGTTGATCGGCTCTAGCAGGGCAGTGGGATGGAAATAGCGACCGCGACCACCAGCTCAGGGTGTAGCAGGTGGCGTTCGATCCGTGTGGCGTTTCATCAGAAACATCACACGCACGTCGTAGGAGCACCAAGCCCAGCTGGTCTATCGAGGTCGATGCCAGACCGACAAGCCAGACAGGGCAATGCAGGCCGATCTAGGCGAGTCGTTTATCGGCAGGCCGCGACCGCCACCACCACCACCCACTGCAGCAGCGGCAGCAGCGGCAGCAGCGGCACTCAGCGCGCCCGGTGACAAGACAAGCCGCCTCGCGAGTAAGTCGCGGCGCCACGCGACGCCCCGCGAGCCTCGTCGCCGTCGTCAAGGATTCGGCGCTGCCATGCCAGATACGTTCCCTCGAAATCCGCGACAGCAGCAGCCGGTCCTGCCGGTGCGGCCGCACGCGGCACCATGGCGGCACGCGGCCTCGGCATGAAGCCGGGTGACCGCGCCGGGCCCGCGCTGGCCGAGCTGCCAGCTGCCAGAGCTGGCCGACGCTGGCTGCAATGCAGATGCAAATCGTGGGGGATAAACAATGAAATAAGACGAAAACAGGATCCGGCTGGCTGGCTTGTCGTCAGAGCATCGTAATCCAGTGAAATTTTTGCGATGGCTTGAGTAGTTGAAAAGGAGCGCCTGTCCTGGCGGGTTGAGATGGCAGCCTGCTCACTAAGTTGCCCAGGGCGAGAAGGCAGTACCCACGAGTCTGATAGCAGAGTGGCCGACCCCGAATCAGATGTTTTCGGTGGCAAGGGGAAAGGGGACGCGCTGGCGGTGACGTAGCGCTAGCCCGGTTTGCGACGTGTGCCTGCAACAAGGGTGTATCTACATTGGGCCCACCAAAGAAGACGTATCTCATATCCTTTAATATGGCAGATACGTCATTGTTGGTGGGGCCCAATGTAGATCCAGCCTTGTTGCACGCACCCATCGTGAAGTTGATTGATTGACGACGAGGGCTCGGGCTTACTTCCCCCGTATCTCTAGCGCACCATCTAGCATTTACCAGGTCACCCAGCCAGCCTCATCCTTTTATTAGGGCCCAATGGTGGTGTTCCCGTAAGACCCCGATGTGAATCAACTAACTGACTTACAGCAATTGACCAACCATTAACAAAAACCGAAAGAACCCATCTAAAATGGAAATTGTACGACGTACTCTGTTGAGTGGGGTCAGGAACCCCAGGTCTTGTCATAGTTCAGTGCGCACAGGGCACCTCGGACCGGCCCAGCGCCAACGGGCCAGAGAAGTAGGCAAATTGACTTGCACCTGCCTAATGCCGCAGGAGAGCCCAACGCTCGCACCCACAGCCTCCCGGCGGCTCGCGGGCATGCACGTGTGCACAGTACCTCGATGTCAGGGGCATCCTTGCTGAGGGCCGGCGGCGCCATGGTGGCCTCGCGTCGATCAGGACTCGGTCGGGGACTAAGTTCGGTTAGGCTCGGTCGCTCGGTGGCGGAGGCGGATAGCCGGGCGCGGACTTGCTGGCGGGCAGTACAACCTCTCGCTGTCACTACGCCTGTCCAACTGAACCGGGGCCCGCCCGCGGCCCGCCGCCAGAGCAAGGCAAGCCGGGCAAGCGGCCCACGACGACACCGCGGCCCCCGCGGCCCCCCGCGATCCCCGGACCCTGCGCGTGGCACTCGTGGTGCAGAGGCTGTGGACCGTGGCGTGGCGCGGCGGGGTGGGGCGGGGCGGGTGTCGGAGGAAGGCCGATATGGATGTGTCTGATAGAGTTGTCAACAACACCACCAGCCCGATAGGTATTTTTTTCGGAGGAGAGGGGGCTTACTTTGGCGACATATCTCCAACATACCACGAGCACCCCCACGGATCACCGCTCGGCTGACTGGGCTCTAGCGGCTCTAGCGGCACTAGCATCCATGCTAGCATCCATGCTAGCATCGAGCCGGCCAGGCGGGGGCTTCGACTGGGAAGTGGTGGCCGCCCCGCTCTTGCTCACGCCTCGAGCCCGGCCCCTTACGCAATGAGAGGCTAGTCCGGGCTAGTCCGGGCTAGGCCAGGCTGGGCCAGGAGAGTGGTCGGGGGAGCATGGCGCTGCACTGCGCTGCACTGCGCACCGGTCGGCCAGGTGAGCCTGGCGTGGTGCACGCGGTGCACGCGGTGCGCGCCGCCCGACGGCCTAACGGTGTCCGCGGGGCGGGGCAGGGCGGGGCAGGGCGGGGCAGGGCGAGGGGACCCGCGACTTGCAGCATGTGCGCCGTGCGCCACGCCAGCGACGCCAGGGCCGGCCATCGGCCCTACCGGGCCGCGACACCTCGCCTGCATGGGATAACGCCCCTGCTCTCCCTCTCCCTGCCTGCCGCACTGCGAGTGGGCGGCCCGCGGAGCCCGCGAGCGTCCTTTGCCGTCGTTTTGTTGTTCCCGGACGTGAATAGACTTCCCCGGCCCTGCGCTGCTGCGCTGTGCCCTGGCTGTGCGCCGCGCCGTCCCCGACCTCCCCAACACCGGACGTCGGCCCAGCCCAGCCCGCCCCATGCTCTGCGGCTGCGAGGCTTGGCGATGAATTCCAAAAAGCACGCGACGGCTCGGCCAATCGACGTGTGCCTGCAACAAGGGCGGATCTACATACGGCCCGCCACCAAAGGCGTATCTGACTTGTAAAAGGATATGAGATACGGGCTCTGTTGGCGGACCGAAAGCACATCCGCCCATGTTGCACGCGCACGTCGCAATCCCGTGCGAACGGAACGGGGCGTGGTGGAAGCCGACGCGGCGACGCCGTCGCACCTCCGTGCACGCCAGCTTGCGTAGCTTGCCCACGCACGTCGCGCCCGGCACCCGATCTGAGCCTTTCCGCAGTCACTGGAGAAAGAGTCTGCTTTAGCTAAAGTAAGTAGGCACGCAGTCACTGGCCCCTACGAACCGCGAACCACCTGGGAAGGCCACACCAGGGTCTGTCATGTCAATCAACAACTTCTGGTTAGAATCTCACTGGAAAAAACACGGCGTAATTGTGCGCCTCAATAATGCGTAAATAATGACTCAGTGGGGCGTAAAATAAAGTCACGCTCTATTGAGGCGTAGCCTTGGATTCCATCTCACAGGCAAGCCTATAATGCCAAAATATCACCCTATACGAGGAGTAGTCACGTAAATCTGCACCTTATAAAACTTACACCCCAAGCAATTCCGCCCTGTGGCATGACGCCCTAAAATTGGCTACTAGCTTTTCGAGTGTTACTAGATCTTCGTGTGTACATGTGTTCAGTAAAAGTTACTCTGAGCGTGAAGGTAAAGCTCGTTCACGTGTTTAGCATCGAATAGAGATAACAAGGGCGAAAACAAGAGTACGTCGGTTATCGTTACTTCAGTCAGAAAGAGTGAGGGGGAGAGATGAGCATGCACTCAATAAATATTGTACCTGCTGCATCACTAGTGCTGCATCGTTGCAGATAGGATCCTCTTCAATTGTCTCCCGTTAAAACGTTGTAGTTTTAAATGATGACCGTGATCGTTAGCCATTGAATCGTAACAAATGTTGTTATTTCTTGTTAACCGTAGTTTTTTCATAGCAGTTAATGCAGTAATGTAATGCACGCATGCTGCGGTATGCTCGCAACCAGTAACCGTATGTAGACTTGCTATTGTGTGTTAGCTATGTATGTGAGTTAGCAGTACACACATTCTATGCACTTTCTATATCAACTCATTTTTTTATCTCATGAGCTTCTGCATCCTTACTTGTCTCATTCCAGCACTGCGCTGTCGAGGACCCTTCTGTTTTGATGCGACCCCGCGGTGGTGCCTACCTTCACGGTCTGCGGTGTGCATGCAACCCTCAACCCCCTCAACCCTCAACGTCAACCCCCACCGCCTCCTCCCACCACCCAGGCACCGGCCGCCGGCCGCGCAGCGAGCCGCCCAGCCGTCGCTTTGCCACCACCAGCGCCGCGCCGCGCCGCGCCGCGCCGCGCCGCGCCGCCAGCCGCCAGCAGCCAGCCGCCAGTCAGTCTGGGCTCGGCCGCCCCAGCGCTCGCACCGTACGCAGCACGTCCGTCCCACCTCGCCGCGCCGTTGCGCCGCCCGGCAGCAGCGTGCCACACTGCGACCGCGCCGACGCGAGAGTTCGACTGTGACAGTGGTGTGGGTGTGGAGCAAGAGGAAGCAGTGCTGTGCGAGCGGTGCGCCATCGCCCGCATTCATCGTGCCGTGTGTGTGTGTGTGTGTGTGTGTGTGTTTGTGTGAGATCCAGTGCAGTGCGCGATCCGTGGGTGGCGGTGCTGCCGCACCACGAGGCTGTGAATCAGTGGTCGACAAGGCCTGGCGGTCGCCGTGGCCGGCCGTGCGTGTCAGTGTCATCAGTGTCAGTGCCGGTGTCCGCGCGCCAAGGCGGCGGCCAGGCCGGCGATGCCCGCGGGCCGCCTGGGCTGCGCCGAGGGCTGCGCCCAGGCCTGCTGCGCCCGCCACGGTTGCAGTTGTGGATTGCTGGACGCGCCAGCCTCCCTGACCGTCACCTGGGCACACTGACGACCGTCCCGCCAGCATGGAGTTCCTCGTGCTGCAGGTGAGCAGGGGCGTATTTAAGGGGGGGTGGTGGTCAAGGGGTCATGAACCGCCCCCCCCCCCCCCCAAAAAAAAAAAAAAAAGAAAAAGCTTCGGCGCCCGAAGGGCGCCGCCGGCGAGGTTGGCAACCATCGCTACTTTCAGCCTGTATGTAAGCAACAAGCGTAACCTGACCCCCCTATAAAAAAATTCTAGAATCTACCGTATTGGCAAACCCAATCAACTTACCTGCATGCTCTTGTATGTGTTTGTTTACTTTCCTCAATTAGAGTTTTGGTGAGCAACCTTGGCATAGGTCTCGGTATGACTTGTACAATAGGACGACTGTCACGACTAGGGAAAAGGCTTAGCATACGCATTGAGACCCCCGAAGTTAGTCAGCTGGTGCACTGTAGGGCCCGGTGTCGGGCAGGGCGGGGCGGGGCGGGTGAGCCAGTAAGGCCTCGACTAGCCGGCGCACGGTGTTATTTTTAGCCCTCCTGCTTCCTCTCCCGTGTGGGGCTGGACGCTGCAGTTCCTCCCCTTCCTCCCTCGAGCCCCGCCGCGCCGGCCCGGTCCCGGCCGAGTGCGCTGCCCTGCCTTGGTGCCTTGGTGTGCGTCGCGGCGCGGTACGCGGGCAGGGCGGGGCATGGCAGGGCTGGCAGGCTGCAGGCCGGCTGGCCAGACCAGACGGCAGGGGGCCATGCAGCATGCAGGCAGGGCTTGACAGGCCTGGTGCGTTCCTGCTGCTCCGGGCCTTCGGCCTGCAGAGGGCCGTGCCGGCTGCGCCAAAGCGGGGAAGCTGTGCACTGCAGTCACTGCACTACTGCAGTGCCAGGGAGTGCAGCGCACTGCAGCGCGGTCGCCGAGGTGCGGCCGTGGCCGTCCCTCTCACCACATTTTAAATTCCCGCGGGCCGGGCGGGCGGGCTCGATGCCGAGCCCCGCCCGGCCATTTCCGGCCGCGTGCCGCCGTATTTCCGGCTTTATTCCGACGGTGTAGTAGTCGCGCGAGCCCATAAATTGGGCGCCAGTCGCCGGGTCGGTGCGCCCCGCCCCGCCGTGCCCCGCCGCGCCGGACGGCGGGACACTTTGCACACACTGCGCGGTGCAGTCTTGTTACGGCCGGGGAGAGGGGGGGGGGGGGGTCGCCCGCGTCGCGCTGGATAGTGCTGCGGATGTCTGCGCATTTGTTGGCTTTGACCGCGAGCCAAGGAGCCCAGGCCGGCCCAGGCCCATGCGATGCGGCGCCCCCCTCCCTGTCCTTTCCGGCGCCCCCTCCCCCTCGACGCCCCGCCACGCCCCGCCACGCCCCGCCACGCCCCGCCACGCCCCGCCACGCCCCGCCACGCCCCGCCACGCTTTGCATGTCAATGAACCGGCTCTTTATGGTCGCCATCAGGCCGGTCCTCTACTCCTCGAGCGCTGCGCTACGCCGTGACGGGACGCGACGCTCTATGCGCTGCGTGGCCCCGCTCCAGCCGGCTCCAGCCAGCCTCCAGCCTCACGAGGTGCTCCGCGCGCTGCTCGCGAGCTCGCGGCGACGTTCACCCCGTTGGCCCTTTCCCCGCCCCGCCCCTCCCCAGTGGCCTCCAGTAGGGCGTAAGCACTGCCGTAGCAAGGGGCGGACCGTCAGCAGCAGCAAGGCCAAGGGGGGTAACCGCTCCACGTAGTTAGCGGGTAACCTGGTCCTATTGAAGTAGTTATGAGTGTTATATGTAGATGTGCAACAAGTGCGCACAACGCTACTTGCCGTTCTCCATATCCTCCATCAGTCGCAGTGCAGTGGTCTGCTGGCACTCACCTGGTCCCCGCCCACTCTCCCCGACCCCTGGCCCTGGACCTCATCTTGGACAATGCCCTGCGACACTTCCACCGAAGCCTCCCTGACACCTCATCACTCGCAGTGCTCGTCTTGGAAACGGGCTGGAAGGTGGAATTGTGGGGGGTGTTAATTTTTAATCACCCTCCCTCTTTCACCTTCCTTCCCTTATCCTTGTCCAACACTTGCGGCTCAACTACCGGCTCCACTTAACAACAGCGGACCCATTCCTGCTGCCGCGGCCTGCTTGCATGTCTACCGTACAGCCCCATAGTGTCTTGGTTAATTAACTTTGCTTGAGGATAACATGTCTGTAGAACGGTTGTGGCACCCGTAATATGCGTGTAGTATACGATGTGATTGCATGTAATGTATGAAATCCTTCTTATTAGTTGTATTGTATTCATCACAGCTGGGTCGTTACCCCCTCCAGCTGGAGCCTCTGTAAATTTTGAACCATTTAAACTTAGCTATAACGTTTCAATAATTTTTTAAAACAAAAGTCTTTCTTTCAATATAATTTTTTTTTTGTTTAATTTTTAAAATAAGCTTCTTGATAAATATGCATGTATACAATGTGATTTTATGCATGATGGATGAAGCGGTTTGCATTAGTTGTATTTGCAATAGCTGCGTCACTATTTTTGAAAGTGGTTACCCCCTGGAGAAGGGCTGTAGCCGAGTCATTTGCGTTTCGCGCCCCGCCCCATGCCGTGCGGTGCGGTGCCGTGCGCCTCGCCGCGTCCGGAGGAGTTCCTGCTGGTCGCATTTCTCGGGGCGCACAGCTTCGCTTCCAGCGCGGCTTCCAGCGCGGCTTCCAGCGCGGCTTCCAGCGCGGCTTCCAGCGCTATCTCGGCCGGGCGGCCTCGGCCCGCCGCTTATCCAGGGGCCGCCCGGCCCCGCGCAGTCCGGGCCGCCGTGCCGCCGTCTGGCCCGGCGTCCTCATCTCGCCTTATCCTTGCTCCGTCCTCGATTTAAAACCCTCCCCCCTCCGAATGCCCGCATGCCGCTATCAGTGGACGCCCCCCCCCCCCCCCCCCTTCCGGGACGACCACCCCCGCGAGCCGCGAGGACGGCGGCGCCCTGACTAGCAGTGCGTCGAAACGCGACGCGGAGAGGTGAGAGGCCGTAAGCGCGAGGCGCTCTGCCGAAGAACGCAAGTCAAGGCATTTTCCTAGCGACATGCGTCGTTTTATCGGTGTCCTGCGGACACGCGAGCGCACGGCCGGTGCGGCGGCGGCCCTCTGAGCCCGTCCATAGGGTGGTCGCCGCGATGCCGCGTCACGCGCGCGCTCAAGGCACACGTGCGAGCATCAAGCGCTTCCGGGAGCCGCGCGGCGCGGGGTTCGAATTTAAATTTGAAACGCGTGCGGACACAATGCAGGCCGCGGTGTCGCGGCGGGCGGGATGCGGCTGCAGTCCGAGCAGCCGAGGCGACCGCGGCGGCCTGGCCTGGCCCCGGCCTGGCCCCGGCCGCGCTCTGATCGAGTTAGCGGCACGAGACCCGGACCGGGGCGGGGCCGGTAGTAGGCCCGGGTAAAGGGGGTTGGGGGGGCAGGACTGATGGCGCCGTGAGTGCTCCCTGAAAGGGGGCTCCGGCTATCGCGTCTGCAGGTGCTCGGGCGGGGTGCTGCAGCTCGCGGCTTGCCCTTTGTGGACGGTGGGGGCGTTAGCCGCGAACGCCACCCGCATCCCCCAGCCTCACCCCCACCCCCACGCATTTTCCTGCTTCCCTCCCGCCAAAGCTCTTCACTCCGATGGCACCCTCCCAGCCCTGCCCTGCCCTGCCCGGCAGCCCCTGTCTCCCAAATCGTTGGCAAGCCCCTGGAGAAAGAGAAACACCGCGCGCCACACGGATCGCGCGAGCAGGCGCTCCGCTGCGCCGGCGCGCCCCCGCGGAGAGCCCCTCCCCCCCCCCCCTCCACTTGGCCGCCGTCGAAAGGCGAGAGAGGTGCGCGAGGCGCGAAGGTGCGCGCGGGGGTCGCCCGCGGCTGGCCCTGCGGGCCTTCGGGGCCCCGGATGGTTATGCACGAGCCAAGGATTCAATTGCGGCGATCCGGGCGTGGGCCTGGCGTGGGCGGGTCTGGGCGGGTGGACCGGGGGGAGGGCATGCAGCCTTCGGGGAATACGCCTTCCTCGGCGCGGTGCGCGGCGGTGTCAACGAGGCCCGCTGCCTGTGACTCCAGGAGCTCCAGGCGAGCCTTGTTTGCCCGGCTGCCTCCAGGTACCTCCAGGTGTACCTCCAGGTGTACCTCCAGGTGTACCTCCAGGCTGCCACTCCGCACCGCAATGGGCCGCCGTGCCGGCCACTGTGCACACAATGTGCACACAGTGCGCGGAGGTTGAGGTTCGCCTTGACCGAGTGCGGCATGTATTGCTCGTGCCGGCTTAGGCCCGCCCCCGACCCTCGGGGACGTCTGTTAGACATCTTGCCGCCTCGTTTTTCACGGCATGGGGAAAAATGCGATGCCGGCGCCGGGCGGGGCGGGGAGAGGGCGCCTGGCGCCCGCCGTCTGGGCATCGAGGCATCGCCATCCCTCACGGCCTCGCCGCGGGCCTCGCCGCGCCGCGCTGCCCCAGCCCACCTTGTCGGGGCCGTGCGCTATCTCGTGGCCTGGCCGGGGCCTGGCCGGGGGAGGAGGGAGATTGTGGACTCGGCCTGCCCTGCCATGCCTAGCCATGCCGCCGGGAGAAGGATGGGTCGGATCGCAGGCCGTAGCGGGGGAGGACTACGTACTACTGCCACGTCGTCGTCGTACTACGACTCGGGTTACGACGTTCTAACGCGACCTTTTTTACGCGAGGAAAAATTTGAGCGGCGCCAAGTGCCGCGGGCCTCCGCTTGATCCAGGGCGCCGCTTGCTGCCCGCTTGCCGCCGCCACTGCGGGGCTCGACACGCGACGCTGCATACGCTGTACTAGGCAGGCACGGCGTGATGTCGCTGGACTCTCCCTCGCTTGCTGACCTCATCTCGCCACAGTGCTGCGACTCGGCCATTGGTGGCGTGCAATTTTAAGCTGGGCCTCGTCATTAAAATTTGTCGACTTAGTTTCGCTGGCGGCTTGCTTGCCTTGCCGGTGGACGGAGACCCGGATCGCTGTGGCCCTCCTCCTGCCCCAACCGGCGACACCGCTACACTCCCGGTGCGAGCCTCCGGGGCAGCCGAGGGCCCTCGCGGCGGGCCACCGGGCCACCGGCCGGACGCCTAACTTTGGGAAGGGGCGGGGCGCGGTGCCGGGGTCGTGGGCCGCCTAGGGCCGACGCCCCGCCCACGTGGTCGAGGCCTCGAGGCCGACCCGGGACACGTGGCTCGGGGCCGCTAGCTAGGCCTAGGCACCTTGATGACGCCACGCGGCCCCTGCGGCGGTCCGGGCCGGAACCATTAAATTCGGAGAGGAAGGTCCCGCCCCCGAACGGCCCGAACGGCCCGAACGGCCCGCGCCCTCCCCTAGTGCGAAATTTTCGGGTGCTTCCGCACCCTGCCGGAACGGCTAGGCCGGCTGTTGGGGGCAGCCCTCGCGGCCCGCTTTGTGACCACGCATGCATCATGTATCGGATCCCCCCGGTTCGTGGCAGCGTGGCAGGCCGGGGCGCGGGGGTCGCGGTCGTGCGGTCCCTGCCCGGTGCGTTGACTGGGCTGTGCACAGTCCAGAGAGACAGGCGGGGCAGGGCGGGCGATAAAGGTCCCGACGGAAATTTGGCAGCCGCATGCGCAGCCTGCGTGCTTGTGCGGGAGGGAAAAAAAAGGTGGGCGATGAGGGGGAGGGAAAAGAGCAGAGGGTGGCGGGGTGCCCGCCGCGAGTTGGCGTTGTCATCGCGCTGTCAGTGGCCGAGAGACAAATGCGGTGGCTTTTTTCCCATCGCCGCCTGCATGGAGAAACGAAATGAAATGGATTGGTTCGAGGGAGAGGAGATGGGGCGATGATCACGTGGAACGTCTCGGGGATGGTCGAAAGGTCTGACCTGGATAGGGACGCAGATGCAAACTGTCTGTGCGCTGCGCGCAGACCGGAGGTCGAATACCGCTAGCGCCCCTAGGCTTGAGCCACCTTAGCCGTTCACTCCGCAGCAAAATCCAGTTCTCCTTTGCAACCTTTCCGGAAAATGTCATAGGCTCCGTTCCGCTGATTCGGCCCTGGATCTAAACCAGCGGGCTGCCCCACTCGCCGATCGTTCTTTGTCGACGCGTTTGTGTGCAAATGCAGGCCTCCGGGGCCGCTGGGATTGGGACGGGGCAGGGCGCGATTTTTAAATGCTAAAACATGCAAATTCCCTCCAAGTGGCTCATAGGCGCTAGCCGCTTGTCGCGCTGGCGCTGCCGCTGCTTCTCCCCGTCGCCTCGCCCCGCCCCACCCCGGCCTCCGTGGCCCCGGCTAGCCCCACCCGGGCGAAGGGAAAATGGATTTTCTCCGACCCCTTCCCCGGAAGCCCTCTTTTCCCCTTTCCTTGGTCACCGCGCCGGCGTGTCTGCCCACAAGGAGGGGCCATAGTTTAAGGCGGACTTTGCGATGCAGATGGTCTCCGACATTCTTGTCTTTTAAATTTTTATGAAACGCGCACGCTGCGGTATGAGGCGGTGCCTACGCCCAGAAGCTCAGCCATGGTCTCAGGCTGGCCAGCGCACAGCGCGCAGTCCCTCCTAAGGCCTGCACTGCCTGCACTGCCTGCACTGCCTGCACTGCCTGCACTGCCTGCACTGTGCGCTCTGCCTAGAGTGCGCCGCGTCACTTGTTGATCTAATTTATTTTCTGAATGCCGCCTGGCCGGCCGGACCCTCAATAGTGCGCCAACCAACGCCGCCCCGCCCCGCCCCACCCACGCGGTAAGCCAAGCCGCGGTGGTTACGCCACCCCGCCCTGCCCCGCCCCTGTTCCGTTCCGCTGCGTGGCGGCGGTGGTCAGGGAGTACTTGGGCACATGGGTATCGGGTTGCGGGCCGGCCGCCGCTGGCCGCCGCTGGCCGCCGCCTCCAGGCCACTCCAGCCTCGGCCCCGCCGAGTCCCCCGCACTCGCCAGACGGCGCGTGAAGCGCATACCCTCGCCGATCAGTCGCGGTGAGTCGCATTTTCCACCGCAGCTTCGATGCCTTTCATATTGATTTTAGACTGTCTTCCGCAGTTTCGCGCTCAATGAATGTAATGATTTCCGTTGACGTACTCCGTGCACCGCGTGTCGTCCATTCATTTCCATTCACCGGGGTTCACTCACATGCCCGCATTTCGTGCACCACCTTGTCTCGGAGCCTTCATTGAATCATTCTCTCGTTCGGCTTTGCACTCGGCCCCCCTTCATCACGAGCTCCCCCCCCCCCCCCCCCGTCGTTTCCTTTCGTTCCCTTCGCCCCCCGGCCGAAACCAGACCAAGTCTATGCCTGGTATGCCTGTCTAAAATAAGCTGTAATCCTTAGGCCCGCCGGTCTGCCCGAGAGGGCGGCACGCCTTAGGCCGCCTTAGGCGCGACGCCGCACGCGGGAAGAAGGCAAGCCCAGGGCAAGCCCAGGGCAAAGGCACCGCCGACGACGGCCTGGCGCCACCGCAAGACTGTGCCCAAGAGCACAACTATGTATGCGTGCTAAAGGAGCGCATCTTCGCCAACAAAGACGTATCTCCCTTCATTAACATGGCCGATATTCGCCTTTGTTCGCGAACCCAATGTAGAGCCGGCCTTGTTGCACGCACCCGTCGATAACCCAACCGCGTGGGAAAAAGGCCGCCGCCCGCTGCCGATCTCGACGAATGGGAAAATGATGAAAAATAATAAAAACCCGCGAGGCCTCGGTTTGGAGATTGATGGCCGTGGCCAGATGGCGGGGCGGGGTTTCGCTCGGGCTGCCTGCTGGTGCTACCACGCGAGTGACCCGCGGCGTGATGACCTTATGATGTGGCCGAGTCGCGGCGCCGTGTAAAGAACTCGACATGGAAATGGCCAGAAAATTGGCTCGGCTTGGCAAAGCGGGGCGGGGCGGGGCGCTTCGCGGTTTTACGGCGTGGCGGCGCCCCGCCAAGGACGGGCTAGCCGTGGCGGGACGGGACGGGGCGGCGGCCTTTTTGCTGGTGGTGCCGTGCGCTGGCTGCCATAGCATGGGCGCTCTCGGTCTCGGCCACGAGTGCGGGCAACAAGGGTGGCACTACAGATTGCCCGCTATGAAAGGCGTGTATCTACCCAGGAGAAGGATAGGAGATACGCCTATTTTGATAGGTCAAAAGTAGATTGGCTCTTTTTGCCCGCACACGTCGAGATGATGCGCGGTGGACCGCGGGCTACGCGGCTACGCGGCGTATCCGCGCTCGGCGCTTTACAGCCCTTTCTTCTCGTTGTCGGGGTGCTGAGCACCACAGGGCACTCTACAAGACGCCCGATCCTCGCCCTCACTGTTAGTTCGGTCAGAATCCCGGAGAAGTGTAGGCAGCCGGTGTCGAGACCGAGGCGTCGACGGTACCGCCGGCGGTTCGCATGCAATGAGGGAGAGGGAAGTGAGCTCCTCTTCATCGCAGGTACCCGCGGGCTGATGGCAGCGCGTGGTGCCGTAGCAGCGCCAGCAGCGCCAGCAGCAGCATCGCTGCCGAGGTCTCTCGGCTCGGCGCTCAAAGACTCGGCCCGACGCATCGCGTCGGCAGCGAGACGGTGCGACGGGGCGTCTCGGGGATGCGGGGCGGCGCGGGCGGGACCACATCTCAAACGTGCGCGCGGATTTGTTCCGGCTCACAAACTCGGCTTCCGGTTCGTGCACCCCGGCCCGTCGGCTGCGGCCACCAAAGGGATGTATCGGCCGCCGCTCTGTACCGCCGGGACGGGGCGCCACCAGCCGCCCTACGGTTGGAGCATTCGAGAGGGTCGCGGGCTTGTGTCTGCAGAGATACCGGGGTTGAGAATGAGGGAACAGTGTCCCCTTCCAAAATCTAACAAACTCGCTAACAAAGCGGAGGCGAATCGAGAAAGCGCACTGAAAATTCAGTGTCGACTTCATGCAACCGCACGATCCCTGTTCTAAGTTGCAGACCAGGCTTGGGTCACTTGGTCTCACGAGGTGTTCATGACGTGGCCGGACCCCGACCTAAGGCTGGCGTGCAGACCCAGGCCGCGAGGGTGGAGTAGGGTGGAGCCGGGCCCACGCCCTCGGGCCCTGCTGCTAAGGTGGCCGCCCGCTGGCCGCCCGCGTCCGCCCGCCCCGCCCCTAACCTCGTTGAGCGTCCGAGCACTGCGATCCGAGTAGGGCGGCCGCCCCTCTTGACCCTCCCGCCTCGGGCAGCCCCGGGCCCCGGGCCGCAGACGCGCTGGAGGGCCCGGCTAGCCTCGGCTAGCCTCGGCCACCCCCGCTTGGCAGCGCGAGGCAGTGCCGCTGAGGTGGCCCCCGGCCCTTCCGGCAGTTTGCCGCCGGGGGTGGAACGGGGTTGGGGGTGGGGGTCCATTCCGCCCCCGAGGACAACAGCGAGGACGCTTCATAACAACCGTCGTCTGCTATGTTTTGGAAGCGGGGAGGAAAGGGGTTGCGACGCGACGGCGAGCCGCGCTGAGCCTCCAGAAAAGGGCGTTACGCCCCGCCCCGCCCGCCGCCACCCCAAGTCGCCAAGCCAAGGTCGGCGCCCCCCCCCCCCCCCCCCGCCCCGACACTAGACTCCGCGAGCCTGCGCGGGCAGTCCGCGGGCCGTGGCCAGTTGGCTGCCACCAACCCCTCGCAGCTGGCGGCTACCTCCAAGGGGAAATAACTTCGAAAAATTTTGTACAGCGTGAATTTTTCAGACCAAAAAATTCCAAAAATTCTGAAAAATTGAAAGAAATTCCAAAAGTTCAAAAATTTTGTAAAGCGTAAATTTTTTAGACAAAAACATAATTTTTTTTTAGATAAATTCAAAAAAATTCAAAATTAGTAAATTTATCAGACCAAATATTTTTTAAAATTCGCAAAATTCAAAATTTTTTTAAAAAATTCAAAGTTTTGCACAGCAAATTCAAAGTTATTTCCCCTTGGCTGGCTCTGCGTGATATCCTCGCTCTTGCAGTGCGCCTCGCGGGCAACGCGGCGCAACGCGTGCACCGTGATATGGAGTGGGTCGCACTGCCTGCAGTGCCAAGCCGAGCCGGCCCCGGCCGGGGCGTAAAAATGCTATCTCCGGCGCGGCGCGGCACGGGACGCGGCGCGGGGCGTGCCCCCCGTGGCTCATATTTTTCCGGGCCGCGGACGCGACGGCACAGTGGCACAGTGTGGGTCGTATCCTGCCCAGGCCACCTGCCCCCCCCCCCCCCCCTCCCGGGCAACCTCGGCCCGCGCTCGTATCTGATTCCGTGTTTACCTTCTCTCGCGTCGTCCTGTCCCACCCCCGCGGCCCCGCTTCCCCCGAGGAGGCAGCCCCGCCCCGCCCCGCCTTTGTGTGTCTCAAATCAAACAACTGCCCCCACATGTCATCACAAATTGAGAAGCAACCCTCGCACACACCCCCGGCGGGGAGTGTCGGGTGTCGCGCGGGGCGGGGCGGGGCGGGGTGCCGAGCATTGTCGCGCTTGTCGCCTCAGGTGCGCGCGCGCACACACAAGCAGTAGCCCTGCTGCGGAGGGGGCGGCTCGGGGCAGGATTTGCCAGGGCGAGATGTTTGGCTATTTCGCGCGAGGCGACCGCCTGACTCAGCCTCCGGCCTGCCTGCCAGTGCCTGCCAGTGGCTGCCCTGCAGCGAGTGCAGCTGCCCCCGGCCTCGGCCGCCTCGGGGGCCGCGCTTCCGGCTCACGGAAGGAATGAAAGAAACGAAAAAGCAACTCGAAATAAGGGGTGCAAAATAAAAACCCACCCCCGCCACCGTCCGTACTCGAACCCGCGACGACGACGACGACAAAGGGCGCGGTGACGGGGCGTTGGCGCGCAGGCAGTTGGCACTGTTGCGCTAGGCCGCCGGGCCGCGAGCCGAATGCCGATCGGGATTAGGGCCGCTGAGCCTCTGATCCAATCGGGGCGGGGCGGGGCGATGCGGCGAGTAACAAAAGACGGTCGAAAAAGGAACGGGGCGCGGCGGGGAGGAGACAAAGGGCGGGGGCAGCGGCAGTGGCGGGGAGGAACTTCAATTTTGAAGTTGGAACGAGGTTAATTGACAGTAACGAGGGGTCGGGAGGAAGGTGGAGGGGGACAAAGTTGCCGAATCGGTGGGATGCTCCGCGGAGAGTTGAATGCTGTATGGGGAAAGGGGAGAAAAGAATGAAACTTGTTAAAAGCGCGAGCGGCTTTGCAAGTTGTGCAGCTTTTCTGAAACGTTTTTACAGGACCGGGGTTCGGGATGGAGGGGTGGGGCGGGGCGCGGACGGGCCGAACCGAGCCGCGACACCTTGTCCGCAAATCTGATATCCCTTTGGGGCAGCCCGCCGGCTGCCGACCCTCACCCCGCCCCCAGCCGGCGGTATCGATATTTTTGTCGCCACCGACTCGACTCGTTCGGGCTCCGGACGCTGACATGGCGGGCCGGGCTGCCGCCTGGGCTGCCGCCTGGGCTGCCGCCGCGTTACTCCATTGGGTGAGTGGGTGTAGGTGTTGTGGGTGTGAGCGGAGTGCGGAGCGCGGTGTGCGCGGGGCGTGGCGGGCGTGGCTCGCGGCCAGCTAACGCACGCTAACGCATCGCGCCGACGTTGCGCGGCTCGGCTTTGTTGTTGGGCTCTGGCCAGGGCGCGAGGGGCCGCCCAGGGACGGGCAGCGGGAATATCGACGGTAATCTGACGTCTGAAAGAGAGCCCGTTGAGCCGCGTGCCGATGGGGTGAGTGGCCGGGAGGGTGAGAGTCGCGAAGTGGACCGGGGTGGGGCCGGCGGCCAGGCAGGCGAGAAGGCCTCTCGCCCACGGGGAAGGCTCCAGCCAGCCGCTCCAGCCCATTCCAGACCGCTCCAGTCCATGGGGAAATAACTTTGAATTTGCTGTACAAAATTTTGAATTTTTTTAAATTTAGAATTTTTTTTAATTTTGTGATTTTTTTAAAAATTGGTCTGATAAATTCATACATTTTTTGAATTTTGTAGAATTTTTCTGAATTTTTGGTCTAAAAAATTTTGCTGTCCAAAATTTTGAATTTTTCAAATTTCTTTGAGCTTTTCAAATTTCTTTGAATTTTTCAGAATTCTTTGAATTTTTTGGCATGAAAACTTCATTAATTTTTTTGAATTTCTTTGAATTTTTTTGAATTAAAAAAAAATTGGTCTGAAAATTCACGTTGTACAAAATTTTTCGAAGTTATTTCCCCTTGCTCCAGCCCGTTCCAGCCCCAGTGCTAGCTGCGCGGTGGCGTAGACGCGTAGCCGGGCGATGGCAGCCCGCCCAGCCAGCTGTCGACGCCGTGGTGGGTCCGTACCTACGGTACGCGGCGTGTGCACGGTGCGGCAAAAAGCGGGGTAGAGCTGAGTGGCAATGAGGATGTATGGTATGGTAATGAGTGCCGCTCATGCGCGGCGTCGCGGACTGCGACCCCCCCCCCCCCTTTCCCCATTCGGAATCTCTAATTTCTCCCCGGCTGATCGATGGAGTTGTTTTTGGGGCCTCGACGCGCAGCCTCGCGCGTTGGAAGACTGGCTGGCCAGGGTGACGGACTCTGCTGGCAGCGCGCTGCGCCGTGGGCGCGTGGGCCGCGGCCCGGCCAGCGCAGCGCCTGCCTGCCTATAAAGCCTGTCGACTGTCTATTTGTCAGACGCGTTAGCGAGGCAGACCGGGCCGGCTGCCTTGCCGGCTGCTGCCTGCCTCTGCCGGCCTGAGTCCTGGACCGGGCACTGCCCCCTCTCTCCACCCCGTGCCCCTGGACTCAACGGCTTAATTTCTCATGGATGAAAGTGGAGGCGCGTATACACTCACACAATGCCCCTGCGGAGGCTCTTAGCTTCGTCACGTCCTCGGATCGGCTGCCGGTCGTCGAGGTGATGGAGTAGCTCTCGGTGTACCGTCCCGGCCGTCGGCCTCCTCGTTCGGCCTTTGCCCGGTGGCTCGGGCTGTTCGGGCTCTGATCCGGGGCTGATCACCGGGGGGGGGGGGGGGGGGGGGAATTAAACATCCCGTTGATGGCGGGCTTCATGGCTCCTAATAGGATTGCCCCAGCGGCCCCGCCCCGCCCCGCCCGGCGCCTGGCTCCACTCGCTGCTCTTGACTCTGTTTGACGGCGTTTCGCGGGCCGCCGGCCGCTGCGGGGTCGGCGGGGCGGGCGAGGCCTTGTTTAATTGCCAGTCTCGCTGGCTTTTTGTTGCGCCCGCTCCCCTTCAAATCAAATACATTTTGCTTTGTGCCCTCTCAAGCCTGCCCTGCCTGCCCCGCCTCCTGCCTTTCGCCTTTCGCCCGTCGGCGCCCCCGTAGCGGTGCTCGCCCTAGCTCCCCCGTAGTCATCTCGCCACCCCGAGCCCCAGCCATGGCCCGGGCCGATCCATCCCCCCGTCAGACATCCCCCCCTCCCTCCCCCAAGCTCCCATTCCGGTCCCGCGTGG
This sequence comes from Albizia julibrissin, assembly GCA_037074505.1. Taxonomy (NCBI): domain Eukaryota; kingdom Viridiplantae; phylum Streptophyta; class Magnoliopsida; order Fabales; family Fabaceae; genus Albizia; species Albizia julibrissin. The sequence continues at coordinate 47,331 of JAYWLI010000153.1, forward strand.
GGGGCGCAGGGCTGGCGCAGGGCGCGCGGCTGGCCTGCTGAACCAATATTGGTTCCGGTGTCACCCTCGTCACAAAAAAGGGTGGGTAGGAAGTGACACTCGTGCACTGTGCACACGCACTCTGGGAGTGGAGCGGGCCTAGTGCGCGGCCAGTGATTCCACTTCCTGTCCGCAGTGCACTTCCCTCCCAGAGGGTACGCACCTCCAACTCGGCCGGAACACCGGAACCGCCAGTAGGCCGGCCGAGTTAGGGTTGCGGAAGAGGGGGCGGGGCGGGGCGTGCCGCGGTCGACGCCCTGATTTCCATCCGGCAAGACACGGAGAAGGAGCCCCCGCGGCGGGCGGTGGGTGGCGGCCGGGCCCATGGCCGGGCCGGGAGAAGCGAAAGGCGGAAACCTAGAACCACGGACACGACGCCGGGGTGCGGTGCTGGGGGTTGGTGTTGGTACAAGGCCTGGCCCAAGGCCTGGCCTAGCACGGCCCGGACCAAGGGATGGGCTAGTGACTATACCCTGCTCGCGGACAGTGGGTCATCCGTCACTGCGAGGACTCCAGCCGGGTAGTGCGGTACCTGCCAAGGTCGTGCGCGCCCCGCCCCGCCCCGCATTGTTTTTGTCCGGGCACGACACGTGTTCCACGTTGACACGCACGCACGCGTGACAAAGCGGCAGAGGGCAGCGCCACGCAGCGCCACGCAGCGCCACGCAGCGCCACGCAGCGTGACGGGCGACAAAGCGCGCGCACGCCCACCCCGCCTTGCCGTAGTCACTGCTGTGCACTGCTGTGCCGCGGCGACCCACCACGACGGTCATCCCATGCATAAATGCATCGGAATAAGATACCGCTGCTTGTTTCCCCGACGCACACGTGTGACGCGCGGCCCGCTCCGCCACGCCCGCCACGCCCCGCCACCGGCACCCGAAAAATATACTGGAGCGGCCGCAGGCCGCACCGGCAATGCCCGAGTAGTACCGCGCACACCTTTGTTTCCCAACCCCATGCAACGCCCGACTGACTAACTGTGACTGACTCACTCACTGTGACGGACTGACAAACTGACTGTAACTGACTCACTCACTGACTGTTCGGAAGACGGTCTTTTCGAAATTCATTTTTGATACGGTTTTAGAGGGTACCCCTCAGCGGTCTCTGGGTCTCAGTCGGCGCGGGACGCATGTGCACGCCATGCCACTGCTGCCTACCCCGGTTGCTCGGTGGCTACCGTGCCGTCTGGAGGGTGACCCTTGATGATAGATGTTTTCGCCACCGCCGCAGGACTGGGCCCATTGGCTGGGCCACCACTAGCCGAGCAGAGGGCGGAAGCCCCACTGCATCTGGCGGTGGCAGCCATAGTGGCAGGCCGTTGGCCGTCGGCCGGGCCCAGATGCCAGCCAGGCCCAGCAGCACCGCTTTCCGCCGCGCCGTCGCATCGGCTGTGTCCTCCGCCAAAGGGCAAGGGCCCAACAGCTGCTCAGTGCTCACTGCCCCTCGGCGGGCCGGCGACCACGTCGGGGTCAGGCGGGGCGGGGCGGGGCGGCAAACAAACAAGCAGCGACTCCAACTTGAGGAGCGGTCGTGTCCATTGTCTGGAAATGACCCTTTGCCCCCCCCCCCCCCCTTTTCCCTCTTCGCCGGCTGGGCGGCCTGCAGGGCCGGTCCCCCCGTGGGCCCCATGGGCCCCCTCATCCACATTCGATTGACTCCGCGGCCACCTGCTGCGCTGTTTTCGGCGCTGCCGGCGACTCAAAGGGGCCGCCTCCCACGGGCTGCGGGCCTACGCCACGGCACTACGGCCCGCGGCCCAGCCAGGTCCCGCCAGGTCCCGCCGCCGCAGGGGTGCCCGGTCGCAGCGCGAGCGCCCATGTGTGCCCCGATGTAGGCGGTACGGCGACTTTGGTCACCTTTTGTCCAGGGCGCGCCTGTATCTGTGGGGAACCGACCCTGCCTCTCAGAGGGGGCCTGAGCGCACCGCTCGCGTTCGGAGAAGGCTGTATATTTCCTGTGAATCTCTCCGGGGTTCCCCTGAAACGACCAATACTCGCGCTCATTGCTCAGTGCCCGCACTCATTGCGCTCGGTGAGCGGCCGGAAGTGGGTCCGGAAGTGACTCGGCGGCGCGTGATGCCGCTGATGCCGCGGCTGATGTAATTTGGCATCATTCCTCGCACCTGGAGCCGCGCCCGCCCCGCCCCGCCCCGCCCCTGCCCCGCTCGGGTATGAATGGGTGGGGCGGCCCCGCCCCGCCCGCCGAGGGAAGAGGGTGTATAAATTTGCACCGGTTTTGGGGCTTTTCGCCGGCCGGCGGCTGGGTGGGGGCGGTGGCATGCCATGCAGCGCAATAACTACTCCAGCCAGCCAGCCGCGGGGCGGGGCGGGGCGGAGTGATAGCGGCGTTCACGCAGAGCTCAGTGAGGCGCAGCCAGCCTCAGCCGGCCCGCGCCCAATTTTAGCCCAGTTTGCGCCGCAGCCCTCCCCGTGTCTGTTTGAACAAGGGGCGACTGCGACTGCCAGCTCCCGATAACACACAGTGGTATGACGACCCCGTTGGTACTACGTGTTGAGCTCCCCCTACCCCCGACGCGGCGCGCCGCCTGGCGTCGCTTAGTGCAGCGATCCAACATTTAGTGGGCGGTTTGTCTCGTTCGCCCTGCTGGATGGCCCTTCCGGTGCGCTGCGGTGCGGAGTGGGGAGAGGGTTACCTGTTCCTCCTCGGAGCAGCCCCCATTAAAAGCGGCACTGCCGGCACGTGCCTTCCCCACGGGTGCCCCCGAGCGGAACAGATGGGGCGTGAACCCAAGCCGCGCGCCCCTCCCCGGTGCTCACCTGGCGGCCACGCGGTCTGCCGGCCGAGGCCTGGGCTCTTTAGCCTGGGCCGCTCTCGCCGACGACTCACTAAGAGCGCGCGAGGCAGGAGGCGCCTCAAGGAGTCTTTGGGCTAGAAATATTGGACTTGGACTCGGGCCGTGGAGCGAGGCTTCGCTGCTCGCGGCCCCACGGCGCGCACAATATCGGGGATGGGGCGAGCCATGGCGAGCCATCGCATGCAAGTTTTAGTTTCTGTAAATTATGGATAGGGGAGGGTGCTGATGAAACCTATCGAACGGGTGTTTTAAGGTGGGCGTTCTTAATTTGGACCGTCTGGAATGAAGACATTGGAAATAAATTAATTTGAGACTGCAAAGGAAAAGCTTTTACGGGGAGGCGGTATGAAGTTTTTAAGCTGCTCGAGTCTCGCCACTCACCCTCTAAATTGTGAAGCACTGGCTATTCCCCTATCACTTTCATATTTCGTGGTCCTTTGTGGGCTTTTCGCGAATAATTACAACACATATGACGCGAGCCCGACTCCCCCATCCCCTAGCCAATGCATTGCAGACCATATTTCATGAAGCGCCATCGGCTGAATCGGGCGGGGGCGGGGCGGGGCCGAGCGCTCTAGCCGCACTGATGCCCACGGTCATGCCGACCGTGCCGCCCCGCGCTGTGCCACGCATGGCCGGCCGCTCCAGGATCCAGCCAGGCTCCAGCCAGGCTCCAGCCCGGTCACTGGCACTGAGTGCCACTGCTGCCACTGCAGTGTCAGAGCCACCCCTCGGCGAGCACTGCGTGGAGTGCATGCCGTGGGCCTGTCGGACAGCGGCCCCGCCGGCCCCCTCACTGGCCGGGGCTACGCCAAGGGCTACGCCAAGGGCTACGCCAAGGGCTACGCCAAGGGCTACGCCAAGGGCTACGCCAAGGGCTACGCCAAGGGCTACGCCAAGGGCTACGCAAGGGCTACGCCAAGGGCTACGCCAAGGGCTACGCCAAGGGCTACGCCAAGGGCTACGCAAGGGCTACGCCAAGGGCTACGCCAAGGGCTACGCCAAGGGCTACGCCAAGGGCTACGCCAAGGGCTACGCCAAGGGCTACGCCAAGGGCTACGCCAAGGGCTACGCCAAGGGCTACGCCAAGGGCTACGCCAAGGGCTACGCCAAGGGCTACGCCAAGGGCTACGCCAAGGGCTACGCCAAGGGCTACGCCAAGGGCTACGCCAAGGGCTACGCCAAGGGCTACGCCAAGGGCTACGAGGGCTACGCCAACATCGCCGCACCGCGACTTGGACTTGAACCCTCGCCCCTGCAGTGCCGTCGTCGCGGGGTGGCGGGGCGGGCGGGCAGCGCGGACAAAGAGAGGCCAGGGGTTGAGAAGTCACATAAGTTGGGCCCCTCGGCGGCGGCCGGCGTGGCCCGCGGCTCGCCCCTCGGGGGGCCTGGCCGCCCTGCCCCGCCCGGGACGACACCAGTTGGTAACGACACCCCCCCCCCCCCCGCGTGCGATGGCGCCATGGCGCCTGCATCGAGCGTTTTTCCCCCGCTCTCCCAGGCGCTCCCGACCGCAGACGGCCGCAGACGGCCGTCTGGGCCCTGTGGCCGGGCTGGTCTGGATAGCAGCCTAGTCCTCGCGGTGACCCACGTCTTGTCTAACTGCGCTAGCTGAGCTGCAGCTGGGCCGAGAGCCGAGGCCGTTTCCATTGTGACTCGGACTGCAGCCCCAAGCCCAAGCCGCGACCTCCAACCTCGAACCTAAGCTGGAGGGATCGGAGTTTTGGGGGCGTCACACACATATAGCGCCAAGGCAAAGGGGTGAGGGGAGGCGGGCGGGGGGTTGCCGGATTAGCACGGGGTGGGAGGGGGCTTAGGGGGGGGGGGTCTGTCCTGTCCATTTTGATGGAAGAGTTTCCGTCTCGCGATTAGACGACCCCTCCCCAGCCCAGCCGGCTGCCGCGCCGAGCCTGCCGAGCCCCAGGCGGTGCCGACCGCGTGACCGCCGCGCTGGTCGCGCTCTCACGTCAGCCCGGGGCAGATAAAGCAACCCCCGTCCGCCCCACCCCCGCCTGGAAGCGCCGCGCCCCGCCCCGCCCCGCCCCGCCACGCACCCCGCCGCGGCGGGCATGTCCGAATTTCGGGGTATGAGTGGAGCGCGGCGCCGCTCTGGAGAGGGCGGGGTGGGGCTCGCTGGCCCGTGCCAAGTCCTGATTTAAGCAGCTTACCCGCATTCATGGTGCCAACCCGTCCGGCCCCGCCAGCCGCGCCCTGGCGCCCCATGCCCCGCGTCTCGCTCATGTCATTTTCCGAGCCGTGGCGACAGCGGCAGTGACTGGACTGGAGTACTACGTCGGCCAGCGGAGTGCCAGCGGCTCGGCCAGCGCTGTCAGCCTGCCGTCAGCAGCCTGACCGGATGTCCGTGTGACCTCGCGGGGAGGCGAGGTCTGGCGAGGTGCGCAGCTCGCGGCTACAGAGTACGGACTGCGAGAAGGCGCTCACGGTGCGCTGACTGCGCCGCCCTGGCCCGTGGTGTCAGCAAGGGGCGCAACTCCAGTCCAGACTTCCGGTGGCGGCCTGGCAGGCCTGGCGGCGCCTCGTAGCGGCACAGCGAGTGCCGTCGCACTAGCCAGGGACAAGGGGAGGCCTAGCCAGGCAGTGCCACGCAGTGCCACGCAGGGACACTGTGGCAGATGGGCCCGCAAATGACCGCCCCACCCCGCCCCGCCGTGCCCGCGGCTCTGATGGCTTGACGGCCCGGCGGACGGGTTGACCCGCCCCGCTACCCTCCTCCCGCCGCGTGACAAGGACTGGGCAGGGGCGGGGCGGGGCGGGCCGAATGGGCCCGAGAGGGCGGTGGCGAGAACCCACCCCGTCGCTCTACCGTAAAAGCAGAGGCAGTCACGAACGCGGCCCGTGGCTTGTCGCTGTCGCAGACACGGCTGCTGCACTGACAGCAGCGCTGACGGCGCTGACTGACGGCCCTCCGCGCTGACAGCATGCTGACAGGGCCGATGGCTGACACGGTGCTGCTGACCCGTTGCCATCGCCCCAACGGGCTGACCGCCACCTCCCTTGCCCTGGGTGCCACCCCGTATCCGCCCCGCCCCGCCCGCTGTTTGGGCCCTTAATTAAGAGCACGGTCGGCGCGGAGTATCTGGGGCGGGGCGGAGCGCCCTCGTCGTGGAGTGCCGCTAACTACCGACTACCGCACTGCCGGGGAGCGCCACGTTGGCGCCACGCGCTGCTGCACTCTGGCGCGGTACCAAAGTACCTGAATCGCCCCGTGGTATCCACTCTGCCCGGAATTGGTCGCGGAGTAGCTCGTAGGCCGCGCGGGAATTCAATTAATTTGGGACAAGTGACGGCCCTGTGGGCTGCGCGGGGCTGCGCGGGGCTGCGCGGGGCTGCG
>JAYWLI010000154.1:0-39814 GCA_037074505.1 Albizia julibrissin
GGTTAGACTCCAATTCTCTAGCAGTATAGAAATCTTCATCTTCCCCATACAATCTTAGATCACTAACAACTTCAGGATCATTAGATACGCTAATATTTGGCATAAAATCACTGGTGATTTCCTTCTCAGTATATGGGAAACGTTGTTCCTCAAATTCTACATTGTGCACGGTAGAGAATTTTCTTTGTGACGGTATCCACACCTTAAACCCTTTAACACCTTTCTCTATTCCAACAAACACACATTTTACTGCCCGTGGCTCAAATTTACTAGTCCCTTCGACAAAAACTGCACCTTTGCATCCAAAAGGCTTACATAGACCATAGTCACTTAAAAGCACTTTCCTACTTTCCCACAAACTTAATGGAATTTGATTGCTGATAGCCCTGGACGGACACAGATTCTTAACATAAACCATATAATTCATGGCTTCGGTCCAAAACGTCACAGGTAAACCGGATTGGAGCAACATACACCTGACTCCATTCCCCAAAGTGTAATTGACACGGTCAGCAACTCCATTTTGAGCTGGCGAATACTTGACTGTTTTTCTTCGAGCAATTCCCGCTGCCTTAAGGAAAATATCAAACTTATCACTTATGTACTCTCCACCGCCATCAGACTGTAAAGCAATAATTTTCCAACCATACTTATTATTTTCAACTTCCATCTTATAATCTTGGAAACACTGAAACACTTCAGACTTCCTCTTCATGAAATAGATTGACACAAATCTAGAATAATCATCTACAAAGGTTACTGCAAACTTAGATCCACCTACAGACGTGACACACTTTCCAATAACATCACTGTGTACTAACTCTAACGGTTGAGTTGACTGCCTTGAACTCGTCTTAGGAAACCCTCTCTTTGTTGCTTTACCTAAAGTACAAACATCACACTTTTCACTAAAATTTTCCTTCAATTCCAGCACTGGAATATTTGTAATCCCTTCCTTATGCCAATGTCCTAAACGATCATGCCAATTCACAACACTTCTTAAAGCTGTAGCTACTATTCCAACATTCTCAGTAGTTGGGTTTTCCTCAACTCTCGCAGACATTGCACTCACACTGTCTGTACTCTCATTGTTTTCTTTCACTAAATCAAGAAAGTATAGACCCCCTCTCTCAATAGCTGAAAAAATTATCTCTCCATTTAGAAGTCCATCACAACCTTTGTCACGACTATGGACGAAAATTCCTTTCTTAGCCAACCTTGAAACTGACAACAAACTAAAGGTGAAATCAGGAACATACAAAGTATCTTGCAAACTTAAAGTAGTACCTCCACAATTATCGGTAAGCTCAAAAATTGTAGTACCTACTCCTCGCACAGGAACACTTCCTCTTCCCATGTTTACATAGCCACACGCCGGCTTCATTGACAGAAACTTTGATTTGTCATTACAGATGTAATCTGTAGACCCTCCATCAACTATCAACTCATTTTTACTAGAACTTATGGCTGCTAAGTTCACAGCTGATACTGCTGACACTACTCTTCTGTTCTTGTCTTCATTTTTCCTTTCGGAGCTTTCAGACTTATTTCTTTCATATCCATTATTGTCATTCCCATCATCCTTTGACCGACAATCCTTTGCTAAATGTCCAAAATGATTACACTTATAACACTTATTGTCAGGGCAATTTCTGTAATAATGGCCAAGTTGATGACATTTGTTGCATTTCTTCTCACTGCTTTTCTCCTTATTCGCACTTCCATCTCGACTTTTATCGGACCTTGTCTTTGAAGTACTTCTTCTTGAATCTCTTCTGCCTCTACTACTGTCTGCACTGTTCCCATGTGATGTTGTCAAAGCTCCATGGACAGGTTCCTTCTCATAAGTAGAATCTTCTTGCAATAAGGCTGCTTTAACCTTTTGAGTATTTAAATCCTTGTCACCACCAAGAATAGCTATTGTGACTCTGTACTTGTTTTGGGGTAGTCCAGCTAGAAACAAACCTGCTAGTTGTTTATCATTAAGTTCTAAACCGTACCCAGCACTTTTCACCACTCTATTGAGTCCTTGAATATCCGCCATATACTTATGCATGGTCTGTTCTGGTTTCTTCGTAGTATTATACATCTGTCTGGTTACCTCCAAACATTTCATCAAAGTAAACGAAGTATGAATCTTCTTTAAAACGTCCCATGCTTCTTTGGCGAATACACAGTCACCAATGTCTTCAATATATTCTTCACGGACATGTTTCCATAGAAAACTCAGAGCCTTCCTATTGATTCTCTTCTGGTCTATATTTAAATCATCTTCATCTTCGACGTCTTCAAAACCGGGATCAACCGCATTCCAGCAGTTATTACCTACTAATTCCGACTGCACTAGCTTTGACCAAGCATAGTAATTTGTGCCATTCAATTTGGGCACTCCTCCCTTTTCCGCTGTCTCTTCCGCCATCTTGTGTCACTTCTTATGGGACTCGAGCATCGACGACCTGAGACCTCCTTCACGCACTCTATTTCCACAACGATAATCTTCTTTATCTCACTCTGGGCCCATAACCTATTGTTTATGGGGTTGCGGGACAAGTAGTAACTCTTCTTGAATTCTATAACTGTATTATTTAATAGCGTCTTACTTCTTTACACGACTTCAACATTTCAACAACTTCAGAACAGACTCGCATACAATAACATGTACAACAACAACAACATCATACTGCATAAGTCAAAGAGAGACAAAACAAAAATATTACTACTAAAGTCATTACAACTCGGAATTGCCAATCCACATTAAACTCCGTAGCCCGTTTCCCTAACGAAACAGGAGGGCTACGTGGCCAGGCCGATGCTCTGACTCGCGCCTTAAGAGCACACGTGCAGGGCCACATCGGGTCACACCAGTCACACGCTCCCACAGACTCCGCCCCGCAAGCCAAAAGGGGATGTCGAGAATATTTTATCAGAAGCAAGTGGACGCGAGTCAACACTCTCAACAAACGGACTCGCAATGCAAACCTCAGCAAGCCACGAGGACACAAAGCCCCGAAAGCCCCTCCCGCCAACAAGCACGTCAATCAACAGTATTCTTTTTTGTTAGCAACACTCGCCCTGATATCGCTGACTTCCAAATAGCCTAATATTGAAAGTGAAGAGTAACAAGAAGGTCTTAGGTGTGGTTGACCTAACCTCTAACAACCTTGAGAGATATCGCACAAGATTCGAAACCTGCTGTGGGCATTTAAAAAATAAACGAAATACTGACAATCCTTCCTCACCTTCGCAGTTGCAGATGTCTCTCTCCCAATCGAGGCCGAAACTATTGAATAACGACCAAGAAGCGTGGACGAAGGGATCCAAACATCCAAACCACGGTGCACATACCTCTGGAGCGACGGCGACGCCTTCTGTCTGCGTCCGGACCAGTCCGGACGGCGAAATGCTTTCCTGGCCGTCCACTGCCTAGCGCTGCGTTCGCCATGGCGACGCTTCGCCGCGCCGCGCCGGTGGCCGCGCTGGGCGCAGTACGGCGCGGCGGGGCGGGGAGGCGCGCGGCGGCTTTAACACCTCGCTGTGCCTTCCTCGTTCATTTCTGAAAGGGGTGAAAGCGAGGCGATTGTGGAGATTTGAACGAGCTTTCGATAGGTACCACCTTGATCCGAACAGCGAGTAGCAGTAAACCGGCAATGTGGCGACGACGGCGAAACAAAGGAGGGTTTGTGATGTTCTCTCGCACGACCACCGTGACCTTTCGGTATGGTTTCAATCCTAAATTGACATACTCTGATGGAAATATTCTTTGGTTAAGGTAGGTTTCTCTCAAGGACCAGAACAGTAACTGACACCATGCAAAAAAGGGATTTATGAATGAAGTAACAATTTCATGTCTCTTTGTTTCCCTGAATTCCCGTAAGTTTTCATAAAATCAGGCCAATTTTCAAAAAAGGTTTGGTTTTCGTTTCGAAAGTTGCGTGCTTCTCTTGCAGACTATAGAGCTTCCATCGTAGAGATTAAGATTAAGATAAAGTTAACGTCAGCTCAGCCAATCAGTACGAGCTGTTTCGGCCAGGGTGTGCATCTACGGGCCAGATCGGCATCAAGCTTGTTGGTGCACACCCTGTGCACACCTGCACTAGTTTAAACAATTTTCGAGACGTCTTATGGGATGCCTACCTCAACGGCGGGACCGGGAGCGTGGTCCCAGCCCACAGGCTCGGTCTCTCATAGTGCAGGAATACCCCGTCTTTCTACTCATTCGTCAATGCTTTGATTTTGGTTGTAATATAGCTTTATGTTATACCTTAAAAATGACTACGCCAAATGGGTCAGTAACACACAATTGGGGAACAAAACAAGAAAGAAAAAATTCTAACGCTAATCGCGTTAATCGGCCCGCGAATGGGATACAATAAAATAATAATAACGCAAACGAAACAAAACTGACACAAATAATATGAATTATCACACCAAAAAAAAATAGATATACAACAAACAAAACGAAGAAACAATAAATTAAACAAATGCAACACAAATAAACAAAACTAGCACAAATTAAACAAAACTGGCACAAATTAAACAAAACTGGCACAAATTAAACAAAAGTAAAACCAAAACATCCAAACTAAACAGGCAATTGGGTACCATCAGTTATTTAACACTATCAGGTAACCATTAACACTGAATAAAATGCCAGCTCTGACCTAGGCTGAGCTACACTACTCTAAGATGGTCTCAACCAGTGTAAGCGAAGCTGGGAGATGCTCCTGAAACATTGCACCTTTCATTTAATTTTTGCCAGAGAAACCATCAATTTTTCGCAATTACCAGCTCTTAAACGAATAAGTCTAAGAGATGAAAGTAAAATCTTGGCAAAACAACCCTTAAACGAACTTTTATTCGCTTCTGGTGGCTTTTCATTCAATACCTTCCGCATTCCATTTCAAATACTCGCGCGCCGCAGGAAAATCGATAGATGGTCAGTCGATTGTTGAAGGATCCATTAGCGCGCGTCCAGCGCCTTCTTGTAATCACCGAGGGGGCGGAAGCGTGGCGGGAGGGAAGGGCTTTGTTGATTGTCGAGAGAACTGAACGCGGCAGACCAGGAGGACCAGGAGCCGACCCCGGGCAGTTTTGAATCTAACCATATTTTGACCGCAGTTTTTCCAAAGCAGCAAATTAACATCCCTGCTATCGTAGCATTTACGTCCAATACCTTTTTAACTTTTGATGGCTGGTGGATTGCGTGTGGCAAGCATTTCAAATAGCGAGGTGGGAGCTCAACATGGCGACTGCCCAGGTTAGTTTGTTTACACTTTCGTTGTGAAGACGACACCGCGATTCACTTGTCGAATGAGCGAGCCTCGGCTCGCCGATTGTGGGCCGGCGGTACTTTTTGGCAGGAATATTTCTCGACCATAATTCAACTTGTGAAGATAGTTACGGGCTTTGACAAAAATATAATTAAATCTTCGCAGTACCACGGTATGTTGTAGATCGTATTGATTGTCAAAATTGGGTTTAAAGTGCTGAGTTGAAGGCTCAAGATGGCGACGGCTAAAATCAGGCTTGTTTACCAAATCGTTGCCATGACTGAACTTGACCTCATGATTCCCGCCCTTGCTTCTGATTGGCCGGTCAAGCGGAAACAGTAGCTTTAGCTCATTGCTTTTTGGCCCCGCGTACAGCGTGCTGGGCACTTGCATTATGGGCTGCTAAAATATATCTATATATATGCGCACTGCGTACAGCTAATCGAGAATTTTGCAATAAATTTGATTTTTAAGAGCAAATTTTTCAATTCCTATCGAACACTTTCTACTCAAATTCTGCGACATGGAACGAATTTTTTTTCTGTACACGCTCCGTAAATTTTATCAAAATATTTTCGGCAGTTTAGGCTGTACACATCGGTGGGGCTGTCAGAAAGAAAAAGAAGCGCCGAAGTCTGCGCAATAGGCCTCGCCAAAGGCGGGCCTAAAAAATGTTCAATTTGTGACTTGCCCTCTGAGCTGTGAGATCCTCGCATTTTAAGATCTCTTGACCGCCTGACCGATTTCGAAGAGAGGGAGGAAAGAGCGCGTCCTCGCACATTTTGTTGATCTTTATCTGTTGCTGCTCAAAAACCCGAAGATAGGCTGAAATTAGGTCAACTAGTGAGCGAGTTAAAACGCTCCGACCGCCTCATCACCCGTGTCGAGGAAAAGTCTTAGAAGTTTTGACAATCTTGTCTGTCTGAAAAGTCATGGAAAATGCCATTAGCCAAAATGTGATAACTCTAGGTACAAGATTGTGTAAGAACTTTCATTACGTAAAGTCATAGTAAAGTCATTTTCCGACAGCAGAAGGGCCTCTGGGCCTCGTCCCGTCACGCACAACCCGTTCTTTGAACAGCTGATCTCCCGGCTTGAACTAAAGAGCACAAGGACTGGTGGTCACTACCGATTCCAAGGCGGTGCCGTTGGCAGCACCCACTTTATAACGCTTTGTTGCCTACATGCCAGGGGCGAAGATACACACTCTGAAGGAAGCTTCTGGCTTCTGTATCTTCCCTCCTCAAAGTAGACAATACTGCGTTGTGAAGTCGGTGCCACCTCGACCACGGTCACCACTTTTCTGCCGTCGCGCAGGCGGCAGTGACCAGTCCTGACCTGATGCTCCTCAGTTCAAGCTCCCGCTAAACCACGCCGGCCAGTACCCCGCCCCATCCCCGCCGCTTCCCTGAGCTGCTCGAGCTGCTCAAACACGTCAAGAAGTCCAATTCCCCTGTCCGCAGAAGTATTCGCGCCCCCACGTGGCCTGGAACTACTCTCGGAAATGGTAGCAATAGTGGAGTGGTAGCCCGCGTAGCGAGCGGGCCTTGCTCCCGGGGCAGTACACGAAATCAAACATTTGTACTGGCAGCTCCCCCCTCCCCTCCAGACCCAAGCCAGACCCCTCGCCTCTTCTCGCCCTCCGCACTTGCTTCCCGGCTAACGGCAGGCTCAGGCCCAATCAATTATTCCCTCAGCAGCAGACAAGCCGAACTGGAGAATCGCGCGACGCGGCGTACGGCCGAGTCGCTGACAGCTGACTCGGAGACAACACCTGGACAACACCAAAAAAACACGTACTAGTTTCAGAATAGTTTAGTAGCATTCAGCTGAAAACGAGGTTAGCCAATCCGTTTCTCGCGGCATGTGGTAGGCTTCTGGGTTTCAAGAGCCGATAGGAGTTTCTAAGAGTCATTGACGTATACTGCTCGGGTTCAATATTAGTTCTAGTACTTTTGTAAGGACGAGAAAAGCGCTGTGGATGGTTGCAGATCCCTTTTTAAATTCATTTAATGTCCTTCCCGTAAGCCTCTGCGATCGCGGTGCGAACCGTTTTTCGCGGGCGCAACGACTCTATGAGTCGGCCCCTAGTGCGCCCAATTTTTGCCTACAAATCTACAATTAACACATTCAAAGGTTGTGAACCAGAGACACCGTGACACTAATGCACATTCCGTCATATCCACTGAAAATCAAGAGTAAACTACTACGTTTCATACTGGAGTTTGCCAATCAATTTTCAGATAAGCTCTGAATAATAGTTTGTAATCCGAGGGAAGAACACCTCAGCCCTAGGATGACTTCTGCCTTTTCTCATTTCAGCGCGGTTCTCCTCATACAAGCGCTGTAAATATAGCATCAAAAGCCAAGCAAACGAAACTTAGAGCACAACAAATGAACTGGCATTGGCTGGACGCAACTGTCAGAGTGAGACTTGCTCAGAGTCCCTCCACCTCCAGTCATGCTTCCTGCTCCCATACTACTTGCGCCACTCAAAGGGGAGGAAGCACAACGCCCACTAAGGCTGCCCTGGAGCTGACAAGAGGCTGCACGGGCTGCGCGTTATCACCCCGAGCAGTGTATGTTGCTCCCCCGGTAGTGATAAAAGTTAGGAGATGCTGCTGAATTTTACCGCGCGTAGTGCCCCAGTGTGTGTGTGTGTGTAAGCACGCGTCGAGTGGGGGGGGGGGGGGAGGGCTTACTCGACGTGTTGCAGCATTTGACGCCCTGGCAGAAGAGTGGGGTGGAGGAGACGATTCCAGTCCGCCAAAACTAGGTTTGCGTTTAGTGTAAATACCTCCACATTTACGTTCCAATCCAGTTTTCAAAAAATGACATTCTTCAATCCAGAAATGACCGAGTAGTGATTACTTGGTCTAGATATGGACCGTAGAGCCGCCGTACAATAATCTCCAAGACGAAGAAAGTGGGACGGGAAGCACTAGCGCCGTGAAATTAGGTCCCTCCGTCGCGCCGCGCACGCCCGCTTGTTCCGGCACCTCCTGTGCTGCGAGTGGCGGCGAGCACAAAGTAGCGGCGAGCACGAGGCAAGGCGCTCGGCTCGTTCCCAGGCGCAACTTTGGCGATTGCCGCCATCTTTTTTCTTTCGTCTTTCCCACCGCAGCGCCGCAACGCGGTTCTTCTCCATGAGGGCCTTCGCGCTCGCCTCGCTGCAGAGCCCGGCGGAGCACAAGCAGGGGCCGAGCAAGTTAGCCCCATTTTCGCCATCCTAAACTAGCCCAAGTGTTCTCTTGTGGGTCCTGAGCTTCGAGCTACTGCAGACTGGAGGAGAGAGGTGGAGAGGGCAATAGTAAAGATTGCAAATGGCGCAAATGCCGTACGGTACGGAGCTTCCACGGAGCACCCGCACTGCCTCGCCCCAAACGACCACGTCTCAACGAGTCACTGTGACACAAGGAGCGATACAAAATACCTTCCACGACACGAGCGTTTATTAGTTTCACTGAGCGAAGGTAGATCTCTCGTTCAATATTAGACAGAGACTCACAAGTTAACATACTTATAGATGTCACACCCCGATTTTGACGCCGACTTTTGTTTTAGCATCTGTACAACTTAAAAAGTGGAGAGAAACTACTAATAGCTGCTTAGGTTTTGATTAACACTGTGAAACAGTCACAAATTTCACAAAAATATTAGGAACTTCACTTGAATTTGACAAAACAAAAAAAGTTTCTAAATGTCACATTACGAAACACGATTTCTCAACCTTTCGTGACCTTTGGAGACTTTTTCGTCAACTTTGAGTGAACCAAATTTGTGGGCCGTTCCCCTCACAAATTGGGAGTGTGTGAAACGTTTTGTCTTAATGATACGTTTTAAAATGTTTTTCTCGACTATCTCTAACTTTTTTTGTCCGAAAAGATAAGTTTCAATTATATTTTTTGGAATCTTGTCATATTTTTACTATGTTTATCGAGATCTCAGCAAGTCTTTTTATACTGTGAAGATGCTAAAGCAATCGACATTGAAATCGGGAAGTTACTTGTCTGAGCAGAATTCGTTTAATTTCAACGTAATGGCAAAGCCCAGCCCTGTGCCTCCCCAGTCAGATGAGTTTAAGCGAGATTCAGTTAGATGTAGGACCCGCATGCAGCACTGCAGGCCACACAGACTCTGCAGCGCTTTAAGATTGTTACTGTTTCTCTATCCGGTACGCTTCTGCTCCTTGAACCTCGGCACCCCGAGCGTCCTCGGGAGACCTTTCGGGCACCCGAGCCCGAGCCTACACGGTGGCCTGCCTCTACGAGGTGCCACTGTTACTAAATGGGGTGCACTAAACCATTAAACTCGGCGGCAGAGCCGTTGCCAGGGCATTGAGTCGGAGAGGGCAACGTTGGCGATGGTCGCGATGGCCCGTAGAGGCCGCGACGAAGCGGCCTCCATGGCCTCCGTTCGGGGGGGAGGCGATCGTCCGAAAGGACGACCCGCCGAGGACGCCGGTCAGCTTGGAGAGCAGGTGCGCAGTGCGGTAGGCCTGCTGGGGGAAGCCGCTTCACGCTCCGACCTCAAGCATGGGGATTACTCTACTCAAACGTGGACTTTCGGCTTAAGAGAGCGAAACGCATTTTCGTGCATGTGCGTAAGGTTCCGAATTCAACATCCTGCAATGGGCAGAGGTTCATCGAGTACTAAGCCGGAACTTTCGCCCGGAATTGTGTGTGAGGGTAGTTGTCACCGGACTTTATTCGGAAAATGCCTAGAGCAGAGAGCCATTTTCGAACCCGAGTAGGTCAGAATACGTACACGTGCCTTCAAAATTACGAATGAATACCGTCGACACTAAAAGTGAGCACAACTATCTGCAAGCAGAGATGTGTTCTTTTGGTTCAACTAAAATTTTCGAGTTATCGGTCAGCAGAACACCGCGGTACAGTGGAACGTTGAACGCCGGAAAGGGACAGCCAGCCCCAGCCACAACAAAAACTTCGCCCTCGGACAATGCGACAAGGAAACATTCGATCCTATTTGCTCCAGCCAACATACATCACCAATCTCGTGACCAGGTGAGTGGACCTACTGCTTACTGCTCTTATTTCCGGACGAAAACTTCTTCGTTGTGATGAAGCAAAGATCATATATATCCCAATCAGGGGCCAAGACGACAGAGATCCTAGCTCGCCTCGCTCGCCTCGCTCGCCCCTCTACACCCAAACGGAATCGAGGGACCTAAATCGTGCGGCCCGAGTCCACTACTTCCCCATCGAGCCTGCCAGCAAGCTCATAGCCATGAAGATCGACATAAAGAAACGGATCACCCACAAGGAAAGGGTTGGCATTCACTTGACCATTTCTAGACTCCTGTGCCTTTTGCTCGGAAACAACGGCACACAAATTCGTCTGGTCTTCCAGGTGATGAACGCCACCAAAAAATAAACAACACCGCGCCCTGCCTGTTTCCACATATACCGCACACGGAGCGGGCGGCGTTCCGGCTGGACGACCTGATGCTGGAGAACATGCGGCTTCTGGAGCGCATCTGCACGATATGGAGAACCAATGTAATTTGTTTAACACCGATGGTCTCTAGAGGATTCTGAAACTTCTCCTTCCAAATCTCAGCATCTCTCGTAGATGTGCGCTCAAAGCGGCAGGGCGTGAACTTGATGATTTGTGTGCCAGGGCATCGTGGACACCTCTTGCCCCAATGTGGAGTGGAAATCCAACTTCCGGCAGCGCATGCGGGAGATGGTTCGTAGGGAGGCGGAAAACGTATCCCTACTGTACTTTATCCAACAGGCGGTCAGTTTCAACTTTCCGGGCGGTCAACCTCTAATAATGAATGAAAAAGGTTAACGAAATTTGTTCATTATTTCGACATTTACAGACCCCACAGGTTCCCACTCGCAAGGAGTGTGCGGTGGACTTTAGGAGGGCTGTCGAGAAGATGAAGTTCATCAGCAAGTATCCTCTGTCCTTCCTGAAGGACTCCAACAAGGATAATCCTCTTCCCATGCCGAATCCTCCGTCAGTAGACCCGGGAGGCCCACTCCGAAAGAGGTGCGAAACACTTCGTCCACATTTCCTTGACCCCAAAAATTAATGCGAAGACGGATCAAAGTAATTATTCCAAGAAATTGTGTCCCCAAAATCGACACTATTTCGATTTCGACGTTGATTCGACGAACGATGAACCAATTTTTACCGGTGCGTGTAGTCTTTTTTCGCTCGGACAAGCTTGAATATCCTCAAAAAGTTGAACTAGGGTTGTTAGTAAGAGTGACTTCATTACACTGCTATAAACTCCTTGATACCATTATTTTATGAATTTTCGTGGAAGTAATAGCAAAACCCCGCACTGTTATGATGAAGAGCCTATGATCTACTAACAATTAACACCTCTTGCTTACAAGAAGGTTTTTCAAATCTATGAATGAACCCGTGCGAAAGGACTCGAGAGCGCATCGATCCAAAATATCCATCCTATTCAAGCTCATTAAAATTACTTTCTCCATCTTCGTTCTATATCCTCGCAATCTTTTTTTCTACTCACAAGTCTAATCCTCTCGCGCTTTCGGACAGAGTGTTCATGGACTTCATTACGAGTGAGGAGCGCTTCCTGGGCCGCATCGAGATGGAGCTGTTCGAAGAGCAAGCGCCACAGACGGTGGCGAACTTCCTGGCGCTCGTGCACGGCGAAGTGCCACGGTCCGAGTCCGAGCTGACTGAGCAAGCTGATGAGCCGAGGACGTACTCGTACCGCGACACCCCACTGCACCGCATACTGCCCGGCTACTACATCCTGGGCGGCGACGTCGTCAACAGCAACGGTTCAGGTGGCACCAGCGTCTACGACGGCAAGCCCTTCCCCGACGAGAAGAACGAGCTCACGCACTGTGAGCCAGGTACGCGTCAAGTCCCGACTCAGCTTGAATGAGGCGTGGATGCTCAATAGGAAATACTTTGTGGATGATCCCCACCTGGGTTTCCTATCTCGGGTTTCCTCGATATATTCAGGAAACTTCTCCTTATTTATGGAATTTTAATTAATTGTCCCATGTGAACAGCAACTTAGTTCTCCCAAGGGGGAACTACAGAAAAATTATCTCAAGACTTTTCATGGAGTGTTACCCGAGTAATTCGCTAGGGTGAGGCATAATTTGATCAACTTTGAAGGATGAAATTGTGTAGTACTCCTACAGTACATCACCCATTGGCACCCGACGTCGGTGGGTGCGCAAGTCATCTGCTCCTGTGTGTCCCAAGGGTATTGACCCGCAGTATATGGCTCGGACGACATTCTGCAAATTCCCGAAAGGTTAATTTGTCTTTCGAGGCCTAGTACCTACTTACCCAGCCAAAAATGAAGTGTCGAAATGGATTTCGATATCGAAATTAGCAGTCGAATCGACGGATATATGGTCCTAAAATCGACGTCGAAAGGACATCGTGGAGTCGATTCGATGTCAAACCGATATCGAATCGACTCCACGATGTCGTTTCGACGTCGATTTTAGGACCATATATCCGTCGATTCGACTGCTAATTTCGATATCGAAATCCATTTTGACACTTCATTTTTGGCTGGGTAGCTGAGGAGATATGCCAGGTCAAGCTGCCACGACGCGATCGCCTCGCCGTCCTGTACGCCGCCGTACAGGGTGCCCAATACAGGATCCTCTGAGACGGCACAGGATCTCTAGTATGGCGTGATATGAAATTTAAGCTCGCGAGGTAACAATCGTCGAACCCTTGTAACTCCGTGATCGTCGTGTGCAGCCTAGAGTTTTGGAGAGTCAACGTGTACATCTAACCGAATCTGTTCGTGTTTCTTAAACCATTTTCGAGATGGCAAAAATTTTGTCACAGATTTCAATCCAACTCAAACTAGTCTAATGAAATGTTGCGTTGATATACGCTGTGTCAAGTTTCACCTTAAAATTAAATAAACTTCCAAAGATATACTCTCGTAATTTGAGAAGAATATAATACCCTAACAGGATTCGGCAGCTTAGAGAATCCTGTAAGGTCCTCCGCGGATCCCGTTCGCCCTTACTAGATCTTGTGAGGCCCATCTAAGATCCCGTATGCCAGCAGGGAGATCCTGTATGGACAGTAAACGACCACTCTACCGACTTAGGAGAGCGTGTGTAGCCCACACAGAATTTGTATAGATTTTGATGGATCCTTTCAAATTTAAGCGAATCCCTAGAGATCTTACGCGATTTTCAGGCGTGGACCACGAAATCCTGTGCGTTCCATACGAGATCCTGTGTGCCCTTCTGAGATTTTCTGCACTCCATGCGAGATCCCGTATGCCCGTACGTGATCGTGTGTGCCTTCACGAGATCCTTTGCATTCCCTTACGAGATCCCGTGTGCCCTCACGAGATCCTGCACAGCCCGTACAAGATCCCTTACGGCTTTACGAGATCCTGTGTGGTCCGAACGGGGTCCTTTTAAATCTTAGATGATCCCGTTAAATTTAAGCGGATCCAGAGAGATTTACGGGATTTCTAGACATGGGCGAATGTCTATTACGAACGAATTGCCCCGTGAAATTCGAATGGAAACGCTCTATTTTCGTAGCAAGTCTCTGGCTGCAGCCCTGAATTTAGGTTGTTGTTGTTCCCAGGTCTTCTTTGCACTATTGGCGCCAAGCCCGACACCAATGACTCCAAATTCATGTTGACGATGAAGGCCCTGCCCGCGCTGGACAAGACAAGCACCGTGTTTGGCAGGATCGTGAAGGGCTTTGAAGTCCTATATGCGGTAATATTTACTTGTCTAGTATCGGGCTGAGGTCCCTGTAGGATGACCGGGGCAGGAAGTTTCAAAAACTAGACTTTGCTTCTCTGAACAAGTTTAGGTGCGGACACTTAGTAGGGAGTGACACCTGTTTTAACCAGCAAAACTGACTAATTTAGGTGTAGAGTAGAAAATTAAATACCCAATCAGTAAAATATTGTTTAGACCGCTACAATGAATACAATAGCACTCTATGGAGCAAAAGAAAAGCGTGAGACATCATGCCGGCAGATCGGCGCCCTGGGCGCCAAGGCGAGCGGTAAGCCCGTGATGCAAGTGTACTGCTGCAACTGCGGTGACGTGCCGCGCTCACCTAGGCGCGGCCGGTGGAAGTCGAGGCCGAAGAGACTGCCGGGCCGAAGACGACTGGCCACAGTAGCGTCCCCGCGCCGTTCCCAGCCAGGGCCGTAAAGTTTACGGGAGCTTTGCGAGTGAGAAAAGCAGCACCATTCCTGAGGTACTTGATTTGCTCCTGCGTTTCTTCTGATAAACCGTTAATAAACCACAAAAAATGTGAAGAACCACAAAACTAGTTACAAGCTATTAAATTTGGTTACGGTCTACTGTTGTGTTCCATTAAGAATTCTAGGCGTGGGCGATGAGCGTGAGGACGCGACTAGCAATGGGGTGCACACAAACTTCGTTTCAGTTATCGACATTGGTGAAGTTACCAAGAGATTCGACATTCGACTTTTAGTAACTCCACCGATGTCTGTTGTCGTGATCTTACGCATTACTCTTACGCCCAAGCGAAGAATTCTTAACTGAATTCAACATATCTTTCCCCTCACTATCACTGTACTCAGGAATGTTTAATGCAGGAGTACTTTCGAACCAAGAACCTGTTTTGCGATCGTCCATAGTTACGTAGGTCGGGCAGTGGGACCACTTCTTTCAGTCATTAGGTTTTTATTCCTTGTATTGAGCAATCAACAATGCTATCCTTTCTAAAGAGAACCATTATGTCAAAGTTGCAATCTGATGAAATCATTTATTTACAGAACATACAAATTTATAACAGAACTGGAAGAATAATTACACTTTGTTATTGTACATACAACTGTAACCATGTATTTAAAATTTAAATATTAACAAGACAATAGTGTGATTTTGTGAACATTCACAAAGTAATAAAAACTGTCTGAAGCAATACATTGCATGCCCGGTACTTTAAAAATAAACATCCATTATTCAAATCCTGATGGCACAGGCAATGGATTGATAATCACATTAGACTAAAATGTGACATATCTTAAAACATGGATTAAACAAAGAAAATGATTGTGTCAATGAATATACTACATACACCACTTTCTCATCAACACATAAGGAAGGAATATGTAACATCTACAAATCATATGGACACATTTCATCTATACTACACATAAATATTAATTAGAATCTGTAACAGTAAACATAAAGCTTTAATAGATACAAAACAATCAATAAAGGGATCAATAGAATACTGCACTAACTGATACTGGAAATAAGTTTATGGTCCTGTTGGTTTGTGACTGACAGTCCAGGACTCATCAAGAGGACTGTTGTGCCTCTGAATTAGGGTTGGTATTACTCATTCTTTGGAATTCATCAATAAATTGCCTACAAGATAATTGGTGCAAAATAAACCACCTACAGCAAGTCTTGGTAATAAATGCTTGAGAGGACTAAGATAAAGAAAACGCTGATGCGCTAAGAACAGAGGGATTAATTTCATAGACTAAACATGTTGAAAGAACTCTTGGATTGCTATTAAAGAAGAATATCTTCAAAGTAAGTTCTGAAGGAAATCTCATGGAAATCTCCCCAGTGGAAAAACTGTTACAAAACTTTTAGACACGGTCCTGACGCTGCTTTCTCCGGAAAAAATTGCTTAAAACACTGGCACGTTTATCTTTCCCCTCATTATTGGAGGGTGATCGTGATCCCTTATTGGGTTGTTGTTCACTTTCACTTGAGCTTTCACTGGGTCTGCGCTGTACCGAAATTCCTGAGTTGTTTCTATCAATCTGTTGGTACGGTAATGATCCAGCAGGTGGTGGAGCAACGTATGGAGGCAATGACGTTGGTCTGCTGCTGCTACCAACTGGAACAACTACTGCTTCACGAGACTGCATCTGGGGAAAAAACTTAGTATTAAGCAAAGTATTTGCAAATTAATTCATGCAGCACAAGTAAACCTTACCTGTTTTCCTGAAGGTCCTACATTACGGTAGACTAGAAAGGAAATTTAAAAATGTGTTAAATTTGAAACTCTGATTTACTAATTCACTATCTCTGCATAACAGTTCATCAAGGGAAACTAAAGGGAATTGGAAAAAAAAGGCACTGTAGCTTGCTTCATAAAAATACTTACTTGATTGCTGAGCCATTTGATTTTCCCAACTGTCCCGATGCTGGAGTTGTGGCATACCAATAGGTGGCCTATTAGGTGGAGCTGATGACGGGAGAGGAGGTGGAGACTCTAAAGGAATTGAAAAAAAATAAATTATGGGAGCACGTAAGTATGAAACAAAAGCAGTTTAAACGAACCAGTTGTGAAACTATACTTAGTTTACGCGCCCCAGTCTCGAATTGCATAGGAGGCCTGATCGTTAATACTTTTTTAGTTCATGTGAAGGAAGGTACTGCAATTTATTTGTTTTTGTCTCGGAGATCGAAACTGTTGTGTCTTCTCCACAAACATTGACTTGGGAAGACTTAAGGGAAAAATTTTCTAAACTAAAAGTTTTGAAACACTCAAATATTTTTTTACATTTTTTTTTTTTTACAATTTCCGCAACCTTAGGAATAACAATGAATACAAAGAGTGTTTCAAATACTGATATAAATGCATTAAACCCGTCATTTAGCAAGACGTTTTCGCCACAGCATTGGACACTTCTTTTCCCGGGATTGGAACGGTCATCGACGCGAGCCAATGCGGCAGTTCCCCTTTCCCTGACTAGACTCGATAACTCTTAGCTTTCTTCAGAAAATCCTAGGACTTACTGTACTCCAGCCTTTTAGCGTAACATACACAACACAGCCAGCGTGAAATATGAAATTGGTTGGGAACTTAAGGTAGTAGAGTGTATCCAAAGCCCTATTAACATTTTGAATCGACATGGGTACCCAGTCTTTTCTCACTCTAGAAAACTAAACCGTATCAACCTTGATTTGGTGAAGTTAGTTCTTGGCTACTTTGATGTCTCCACGCTGTATCACCATTTGTGTAAGTAGCATTTTGATTAAGCGGACGTGGCTGAGCTGGCAGAGTAGATCCACGTGATTGAGAGTTGAAAGATTGAGGGCGCGCAAATTCACCGTCTATGACAAGAAAACAAGCAAATTAGTATCATAACAAGGAGCAACTCTTAATTGTGGAGGTTGAAATTTTAACTTACCATGTGCTCTAATTCTCATACCGTCAGTAGTGACTTCAGTGGTTGGTGAACGTAATGGAATGGGAGGAGGAGCTGACCGAGGCACCACCTGAGGTGGTAAGCTATTGTTAGTTCGATGCTGAGGCTGCTGAGTCATTTGAGTAGCAGGTGCGCCTCGAGGATACGAATTTGAATGTAACATATTCGGACGGCGAGTAGTAGACTCAGGTGATGAGCCTCGACTAGATCCTGAGCTAGCATCCAGAGCAGAACCCACAGCTGGCACTCTGTCTGGTGTGTTTTGACCCTGTTGCAAAAAAAGACAGATACAATAAATAATACATTAGTAGGGTCATAGTTTAAAAGTTCAAAGTTAAAAAGCTTTGTAAATGATCACACCTTCTGGGATTCATCATAACTGAGAAGCTGTAAACTTGGAGGCAGCTTGGCATGGAAAGAAATTTTGTTCACCCAATCTTCCATTTCTGCCTCTGTAGGTGCTAAAAATAGGAACTCTGAGCCATCAGTACTGCACAGCCTGGACAAGAGAAAAAATGCTGGCATTGGCACGAAGAAGGAAAAATATCTGCTCATGTGAGGACATAAAGTTTTGGGTTGCACACAATAATTATACCTAAAGACATGTTTTCTCTTGGTGTAGTTGCCAGCCTTTTCACAAGATGCGTTTAGGATTATAATGGGGGAAGTAGCAGCTTTGCTAGCAACAAAGTCGTCCTGATCTTTGAAGAAACACAGCAGCTGTCCACACAGAACTGTGTAATATGATTTCCAAGAGCGCACAGCTGCCTTCTTTCCTCCTCCCTGCAGATCATGTTTCCTATCCAGCATGCCTTGAATCTCAACAGGAGGCAGCTGCTCAAGCTGCTGCTCGAGTTTCTGAAGTTTGCGGAAACTCTGAGTCCGGCGGCGGGTTGTAAAGCTGGGAGTTCTTTTCGGTTTTTTGAGCTCCACTCGCATACTCTCGGCCCTTTTGACATCTCCTGTGGCTGAAAAATTAAAGTGAAACAATATAAACTAGCCAAACAAAAATACAGACATATTTAAACATGTAAAAGCTACCTTTTCGGAGGCGATCACCAAAACATTTGGGAAATACTGCTGGACTTCTGGACCCCAGTATCTGTGTGATCAGGAGCATGAAGTCTGAAAGGAATGTAAAAGGCACGCATACAATAACTTGATTACTTGCATAGCATGAAATATCATGCAAACCCATAAAAATACAACACCTTGAAGAATCAATAGCAGAAACAGAACTAGATTTGACAATAGGAAAGGCACTGACAGAGGGAGTAACGTCTTGTGAACCAGATGGAGCAGACAAAACAACTTCAACATTCGCTGCACTGTAGAAGGATAGATAGATCATGCATTAGGGTAAGTGCAGAACCAGAATAACCGAAATGAGGGTAAAGGCAGACTGAAAGGAAACTTATTTTTGGTGATTAAAGAAAGGTTACAAGGTAAATTGAAAAGGTATCTCTATATTTTCTATCCTCAATAGAAATGTTGTGCAATGCTCTCTCAAAAGACTAAGATAAAGTTTAGTAAGACGAACGACCTAAAGTAGTTAAATAAGATATATTAAAATTAATGAAAAGAAAAGAATAAAATGACAAAAGGTTAGTAAAAACAAGCACAAATTGAATGTCATGACTGCTTGCACCCTTTCTTCCCGCACCCTGAAACCCATGCTACAGAAAACAAGATGGAAATAAGAAACTAAATGATTGTGAACTTTACCTTTCTCCATTTATATCATCCCTTCCTAGCCTTGGTTCCTGAACACGTCTTCTTTCCTCTTCTCGTCTCCGCTCCTAAAGCAAAAAGTTTTAAAATCAGTTGTGAACAAATTTCTTTCAAAACTTACACGGTACCAGTTCTTACTATCTTACATCAGTGATACGCTGAACTTCTTTGCGTTTGCGAGCTTCAACCCGCTCTTTTTCTACCCTCTCTCTCTCAGCGAGACGAGCTGCCTCCTCAGCTTCCTGTTGTTTCCTAAATGCCTCTTCAAGCTAAAAACAACCAGAATATAATCCAAAATGCTATTTCCAACAAACAAAAAGAGACTTTCATTTTGACTAACGCTTAGAGCAGACACTATCAACATGTTCATCATAGACACAAAAGCCAGATTTTCCAGCTCTGGTCGAGCATACGCGAGGTTTAAGAGGTTTCCACCTCTTGATGTAGTATGTATATAATACAATGTAAATCAAAAAAGCTCTGTTAGGAAATTATGTTGCCAGAAAAAATGGCAAAAATTATAAAACTGCAGTAGAAGTTATATGTAGCAGATAGCACTAAAGTCAACTCGTGTATGACGGATCTCGGTACAACGGACACACCACTATCCGATTTTTCCTCAATAACTCACAAAAACAGATTTGAAAATAAAAAAGGGATTTTAACACTGAATCACGAATTTGTTTCAAAATACTTTTATCACAGTGAAAGACCAGCACGAAAAGAAATACTAAATAGAGATGAGCGGGCTTTTCGTTGACTCGAAATATTTGACAAATATTTTTAAGAAAAGAGAAAGGAAGTTCCATACAATATAAAACAAGAAAAAGTTACCAAAGTGACTCTTCTGAGAGCATTAAACTTTTCTTCCTGCGCTTCAATTGTTTTCTCAAAATCTTCATGCTTTCTGATCAACTCTTCAACCTGAAGAATAGAATCTCCCAATTTAGGATCATGAAGCATTGCTTCTCTTGATTGAAGCCAATTTTCAAGTTGATCTGCATCTCGCTTAAACATCTGGGGGTACAAGGGATAATTTCAGACAGGGTATGGAATATTGTTTCAGTAAAAAATATTAATCGTAAATGTTGTTGAAAGCAGGAATGAGCAGGCGACTCACCTGGGTGTCGAGATTTTGCTCGTAAATGGTCTGACGAGTATGCCATGTGTCGTGCAAAACTTTTCTTCGTTGTTGCAGAACTGAAATTTTGTCTTCAATTTCATCAGATAAGAAATGGCCCTTAAAAAAATACATTTTCAAAAATAAAGAAAGATTAGCCAGTTTTATTTGATAAATTAAGGTTCAAAGTAAAGTAAGAATTGGCAATTAAGTCTAATTACCTGATCAATAAGTTGTTTCCCTGTGGTGTAAAAATTGTCAAACGCATCACTTCTGGTATCAATTTCCGCTTTGTGTTCCAAATGACGCGATATAAGGGCCTCAGCACCAGGAACATCTTGGGCTAGATCAGGGGCGGTCACTTTGGCAATCATTTCATTTATCCACGACCTTAAAGTGACGCAGAGCAAACTTTTAATTGATGCATAAAATGAATATAGAATTTACATTATGTCAACAAGGTATTAAATTAACTCACATTAAGTCTCTGTAATGATCAAAGTATGCCTGCAGCTGCTCAGCTTGATGCAATTTGTCTTTGCGCTGAGCTGATTTTTCTAATAACTCACTCCAGCACTCAATTGCTTCTTCATGTTTGACTTCAATGTGTTCTCTTGCATCAGGGAAGAGCTCAGCAAGTCGCCTAGCCTCCTCTCCAACAGACTCTACCTGCTCCTTCACAGCTGCAAGATCTGTCTCAAAGCCTTGATGCTTCCTGACAAGAGCCTGAATGGTTTCAAGATCTTGACCATAACCTTCCGACATGAGAGTAGCATCCTTCTCCTGGATCCAGCTAA
This sequence comes from Albizia julibrissin, assembly GCA_037074505.1. Taxonomy (NCBI): domain Eukaryota; kingdom Viridiplantae; phylum Streptophyta; class Magnoliopsida; order Fabales; family Fabaceae; genus Albizia; species Albizia julibrissin. The sequence goes on from JAYWLI010000154.1 coordinate 21,091, forward strand.
TTGTTTCATCAGCAGTGCGGTCAAATACATGAACTTGCTTGGCTCCTGCTAAAGCCTGCAAAAAATAATTTTAAAAAATTAAAAACTAATAAAACCAATCAAAAGGAAATTTTTCTTTGGGCCACAATGTAACTACGACCTCTTGACGGGCATGAGCTAATTCTTTTAAGTCATCCCAAAGTTGTTGAGTCTCTTCCAGCTTTACTTGAATGCGACCTGCTTCAGGGTTTTTCTCGGCTATCAGAGCTTTTCCTGATGACAGGCACGCTGATACTCGCCCCTCACTAGCAGACAGTCCACCAAGGAAAGTATCAAATGTCTAGAAAGACAGAAAACGATTGTAGTATTAGTAAGGGAAACATGGGACTATAGTTAGGTGTGCATCAGGTTCTACAAAATTATCATTGTCACACCTGAATGAGTAATTCAACATGCTCCACATCCCTTCCATAATCCTCAGAGGCAGCTACAGTAGTTTGGTCCCCAATCCATTCAGCTACCTCCTCTGCCTCACGCATGAAGCGGAACAGTTTACGACTCTCAATCAGTCTTTCCTCTCGTGTCTTCCGCAATGTCTGAAGTAAGCCAAATTGACTTTCTAAGTCGACCTAAAATAGATCAACAAAATTTATTATGTTTTTTCAACAAAGGACAATCTGAGAGGCACAAATTAATGCACTGACCTGCTTCTGTTTGATATTGGCACTATCAAAATGACCTCGGTCTACGAGACCACTAGAAAGCTTAGCAAGTCGACCAATGTTGTGTTGAAAAGCACCAAGATCTCTCTCAAATGATTCAAGCTTCTTCAGAAGAGACAAAACAGAATCTTCATCTTTGCCAACATCACCAGATGAAAGCATTGGTTGCTTCTCTTTCATCCATGTTTCCGCCTCAGCAGCTTCAGCATAAAACTACAAAAAATAAAGGGCTTGACAAAAACATCATGACAAAACAATAGTGGCTCATAAATATTTGAGAAAAGAGGAAAAGATTACTAACCATCTGGGACTCCACAGCATCAAGCAAGCGAAGCCTTCGCACACTGGCAAGATCTTTCACAGTGATCAATTTTTCTTGGAGTTCATTACTGAGTTTCTCAATACGCTGAGCAGCAAAATGATTTGACTGAACCATTTGCTGTGCTCGCTTGGTCAAACTCAACACGACAGGTTCATGGGAAAGAATTTCTGCCTCAAGCGCCTAATTACAAGAAATCAGTTTAAGATTTGAAACTTAAAATTTAGAACGAATAATACAGAAATGAATAAATTTCTTCAAATACCTGATGCTTTTTCTGTAAGCTTTGCACAGCAGTTAGGCTAGTACCCAAATCATGAGACGCAGCTTGAGGCTCTTTTTCAGCCAGCCATTGCATCTCGTCATCAACATCTCGTATCAACTGCTGCATGAGAAGAGCATCTTCAAGATTGTCACGGCGAATTTGCATTGGTTCTTGGAGGGACCGATACCTGTAAAACAAATTAAAAGAAATTAGCCACTTACATATTTAAAAAACATTACTAGTTAGTCACAAATTGAGTTTTAAGAGAACCTCTTAATGGAAGCAGCAGCCCTTTCTTGAATTTCCTCCTTCATAAAATGATTGGATCTTTCAAAGGAACCAGCAGTATCTTTCAACTGTTCACAAGTTTCCCCATGTCCTAGAACATCACTCTCTAAGAGAGTATGCCTCTTCAATAAGTTCTGTACACTGGCTAGGTCCTTGCCATGGTCCTCAGATGCCAATTGACTCTCAACTTCATCCATCCAGCTTTCTACTTCCTCAAGGGTACGGCTGAAAAGTAGGGCTTGGTAGGCATCGTTCAGTCTTTCTCGCTTCAGTGAGCTTGCATCCTGCAGACTTCTCCACTCAGCTTCTAAATCATCTAGACGCGAACGAATTTCCATAGAAGCGAAGTGCCCAGCTCCAATGAGGCCTTCTCCTTCCTCGGTGACCCCATTCACGCGGGCTCTGTTCGCAGAAAGCTCAGATTCAAAAGCAGCATGCTTCTGAATTTTGCTTTGAAGATTGGTAGGATCTCTGTAGCTTTCATCACTAGCTACTTGTAATTTCTGTGTCAACCATGCCTCCACCTAAAAAGAAAATTTAAAGTTTCTTGTATTTCTTCTGAAGTTTTTAGCACTCTAATAAAGCTACAGTAATATTACTTCCAGTCAATAAGAAAAAAACGAAAAAAGAACAAGGCACTTAGTGTAAAGCAGCTTTCAGTCATATCTTCACTAGAGTTCTTCTAGCCCAAATAATGTTACTTACCTCATACATATTTCTGAGGAACTGGTGCAGCTGTCTGCTTTCTTGCAACCTTTTCTTTCTTGCAGCAGTTGCTTCTTTGAGACGATCTCTTCGTGATAAGACACTTTTCAGTTTCTGAGTGATAGCATTACTATCATAATGGTGGTCTGACAGTATTTCCAAAGCAAACTTTTCGAGCTCCTCCACTCTGCCCAACTGTGCAAACAGAGTTTTTTCAAAATCTTCATGTTTCCTCAATAATGCTTCTACACTGGAAAGGGAGTCTCCGACATCATCATTGTTAAGGAAAGCCTCTTTTCCTGCAAGCCAACTGTGAGCCTGATCAGTTTGTTCCCTAAAAAGCTGTAGTTGATGGGCTTGAGTTAAACGCTGTTTCCGTTCTTCCCAAGCTGCACCTAGAGTCCTCCTGAGCTCTTCCAATTTGTTAAGATCGCTTTCTGCTTCAGGTACTTTTAAACCAAACTCTTTCAGAGCTTTAAAGGCTTCTTGGCGACCGTCAATTTCAGCCTTTCTTTCCTGATGAAGTTGCAACATTGCTTCAGCTTCTGGCACAGAAGATGGTAGTTCTGACGATCCCATTCGCTTGATTGCTTCACCCACCCAAATATCCAGCTCCCTTAAATCAGACTTGAACTTATGAAGAGTGTAGGCTGCTGACAAGGCATCACGACGTTTCTTTGACAACTGCAGAAGGTTCCGCCAGTCATCGGTAAGAGCTGAAAGCTTGGAGCGGATCGGGCCGGACATATCTGAATACTTCTGAGACAATTTCTTGGCTTCACTCTCATGTTCCTTGAGTTTACCTTCTATAGCCGTCATATCACGTTCCAATGTGTCTTGCTTCCGCAGCAATTGTTCAACTCCCGTTAAGTCACGTCCTGTATCCTCGCTGGACATAGCCACCGCTTTTTCAGCTACTCTCTGGGCTGTATCATCAACATCTCTATTGAATAAATGAACTTCAAGGGCACCAGCAAGTCTCTCTCTGTAATCTCCAAGTGCACCCTGTAATGATTTTAATTTGCTGTTAAACTGGTCACGACGTTGGTCGACAGATCGAGTATCACTCCTTCCTTGCCGAATCAACTTGTCAGCAAGAGCATTGATGGCTCTGATTCTAGAATCATCGACACGCATGTCACTGTCCACATCATCCAGCTTGCGCTGCAGAGCAAGACAATGCTCATAATCGCGGCCAGTGTCAGCTGCTTGGACCATCATCTCCTTGTCTCTGATCCATGCCTCAATTTTTTCTAGTTGATTATTAAACTCAAGGATATCCTGTGCCTCTTCAAGACCCCTGCCATGGTTACTAGATTCCTGAAGAAGAGTCCGCCAAGCAGTGAGAAGCTGGTCTAACTGTAGCCGGACTTCTCGAGCTAACTTATGTTTCTTTCTCAGCAACATTTCACCTTTCTCTTGAATTTCACTGATTCTACCTTGATTGGCAGAAAGTTCTGCTTGGAATGCTTGGTGTTTCTGGAGCTTCTTAATCTTCTCTTCTAAAGAATTGCCTTCTCCTTTCCCTGCTTCTGCTTCCAGTTTCTTCTGCTTTTCATCAATCCACAACTCTGCCTCTCCTACATCACGGACAAATTGAGCATGTAACAAAGCATCCTCAAGATGACCTCTCCGAGTAGAACAGAGCTCTTTAACTTTAGTACGTCTCTCAACAACTTGACCAAGTCTTTGAGCAATAGTGTCGCTTTCAAAATGTCTTTGGGCAAGCAGTTTGTCACCATGCTCTTGCAGGGCTATCACCTTCTCTTCCTGAGTACCTAGCAATTTTTCGAAAGCATCATGCTTTTTAATTGCTGCTGTAACCTCATCAACAGAGTGGCCAAAGTTGGATCCTGCTAAGGCCACTTCCTGAGATCCACTGATGGTATCTATCTGTTTAGCATCTCTGAGGAAGAAATGCAAATCAATCAGTTGGTCAAGGTGAACTTTCTTGTGCTGCCATGCAGCATGCAGCTTTTGCCTCTCCTCCAGCAGCTGGTCAGATCGCTCTCGGATTTCCTGGATCAGAAAAATTGTGTGACCCAACATTCTCAAAAGGATAAAGAAAACATACATACTGATCAAAAGATACCTGAGACGCATAATGCTGTCCTTGAATCATAGCTTCCCCTAGCTCCAAAACTGTTTTGAAGTTGTCTTCCCGAGCTTCAATTTCAGCCTTAACAGCTTCATGTTCGGCTTTCAGAGTTTGTGCACCGGCTGCATCACGAACTTTTTCTTCAGTGAGCATTGCAGCTTTCAGCCCTGATGCCCAGCTGAGCAGGTCACGAACCTACAAACAAAATATTTGTGAGTATGTAAGCTCTGATTTAAAGGGGCCAAGATAAAGTTCCCACGATACCTGAGTGAGGAATCGCTGTAGATCACAACTAGCTTGGAGCTCCTCTCTGCGTTGTGCACTCCTGTCTTGCAAAGCTGTCCAGCTAGACAATACAACGGTTTGTTGTTGTGCGATTTGTGTAGCATTGTTACCTGGATATAACGCTTGAAGTCGTGCAGCATCTTCTACAAGTACCTGGAGACACGAGCAAGCATCACCATAAGCAGGATTACAACAAAAGTGCACCAAAACGTATTAAAACTTCAAGAAGCATTTGTCCTAATAAATATATAAAGAGGTCCTTACTTGAAGCTGAGCTTCAAGAGCTACTAAGTCATTCTCAAAACCTTCATGCCTTCTTATAAGTGCTAGAACAGAGTTCAAATCCCTTCCTCTATCATCAGGTAGAGCTGCCATTTTCTCATTGATGCGGGCTAGCGCTTCAGCTACATCTCGATGGAACCTATGGATCTCTCCAGCAGCTGCAAGACGTCTCTCTCTATGAGACATCTGATTCAGAAGTTGTTGCCATGCTTCCCTGCAGTAACAAGAAAATAAAAAAGCCACTATAAACCACAACTATCCTCTTTAAAACAAAAGGATTTTTAATTCATGATTTAAAGAAAAGATTGAGGAAAACCAAAGAAACCTAAAACTTAAAAGTAAGCAAAAACAAAACAATGTAAAAAAGAAAACCAGACAATAGATTATATACTTTGCATCTACAGCACAGGGGAAACTGATTTCTCGAGACAAAGCAAAAGTTTCAAAACAATTTAGGAAAACAAGGTGGACAGAACGCTTGCAAAGCAACTCAAAACTGTGTTGAAAGGAAACCACAGTTCAAACATTTTACCACAGAAATAGTTGGCTAAGAATAATCCAAACACTATTCACTACACCTCCATTCACCAATACATGCTCCAAACAAAACGTTAAATGAAGAAAATGGGAAGAAAAAAGAAAAATTTTATAAAATAATTTCTACAAAATGTGCTTACATTCAAACCACCTTCTTACTCACTTGTTTGCAGCATGGCGCTCAGCCACCTGTCGCACAGGGTCCTCCTTGTCCAACATCTTGATCGAGTCAGCACTAAGAATACCCACCACACAGTTAATACACCACCCACCCACATAAAACCCTTGTTTATCTTCCCTTGTGTGGGCCAAAAGACAATAGCAAGTTGACAATAGACAAACATAGAGGGATTAAACCATCACAAGACAGCAAGAGATAACCAAACAGATGCTACAAGTGGAAACCAACAGGTGAACACACTACATGAGGAAATAGCTTTTGAGTATCAGAGTGGTATTCAACTTTTCCAAGCAAAGTCTGAAATCTGGATCTAAAAACTTGGTGCATGATGAAACAGAAAACTAAATTGAAATGAGAAAAAAATATGCTTTGAGAGATAACAGAAATTGTCTTCGGTTAATTCTGTCTTTTTACAATTTTAAGAAACAATTTACAAACATGCCATGAGGATAGAGAGAAACCTTACAGGCATGCTACAAGAAAAGCGTACGAATTCTTTTGGTTATGGATGTGTTAAGTCATGCTGGTAATCATGCACCAGCATACAACACTGGATAACAACAAACAGCACATACCTTAGCTGCACCTGCCGTTTCTCAATGTCTGGTATGTAAGGACTGTCATTAGCTATTAGCTTCTTTGCTAGTTCTTCACATTGATTGAAACGCTCTGTTCCAGCTTCAACACTACGTTTTAGCTCATCAAATTTATTTTGTAGTATCTAAATAATTTTTTTTTTAAATTTAACAAATGAAAAATTTTATAAAGTAAAAAAAATAAGTAATTGCAAGTAAATGCAGCTTTTATCATTTTCTAAGTTTCTTGATGATTTGAGTTTTAGTAAACTGACACTTTAACAAGAAAAGTGCAATTACCTGAAGATGCTCATAATCTTGTCCATAATCCTCTGATGCTGCAATTTGGCTTTGTTCCCTGATCCACTGTTCAAGCTCAGCACTTTCCAGAAAATATTCATGGCGATACATGGATTCCATTAATCTCTGTTGCCTTGCTGTAGCTAATTTTTGAAGTGTTCGCATCTGTTGCGATAACAGTTGTTGCTTGCTTGCAATAGCTTTTGCATCAGGGTGTTTGGCATTTACCATAGCATTAGCTGTATGACCCATTTCACTCACAATCCCACTATAGGAGTCAAGTTCAAGTTCAAGAGTCTATTGGGACAAAGCATTTTATAGAAGAGATACACTTCGTAGTTAATATTTCACACAACTCAGCCAAATTAAAGAAAAATACCTTGTGTTTCGTGAGCAATTTGGTGGCAGCATCTCTGTCACGACCATAGTCTGTAGAACTGAGCACATCATTTCTCTCAGTCAACCAGCTTTCAACCTCACCTGCCTCAAAGAAGAACTGTTGGGCCTTTAAAGAGAGCTCCAACTTTTTGGCTCGCTCAGTAGCTCTATCATTAAGCTCCCTCCAAGCATCCTTGAGCTGTTGACAGAGGTTCTCAATCTGCCAATAAGAGGATGAGACAACAAGATAACAATAGGAGTGTCCATCTCGTAGAGTAATTACTCTGCTTGAATGTACGCACAACTCAAAAACACCCACCTGTTTGGCTTCAGGGTGACCCTCATCAATCAAAGTTCGTCCTGACGCAAAAGTCCGATCAATCATGGGTTGATGTCCACTTAATTCAGACTCCAGTTTTTTGTGTTTTTTGTGCATTGACTGGGCCTGGTGAAGGTTGCTTCCAAGTGTGTCAGAAGCTGCAAGGGGCATGTGCTCACGTATCCAAGCTAGCTCAGCAGCAAGCTCAAATCCAAATTTATGGAAACGAAGACTCTCCTCCAGAGCCTCTCTTCGCACTCGTGCAGGTGTCTTTAGCGAAGCAAACCTAGAAACAGCAATATCGGGAGTTTAATGGAGGGCATATGAACCCAGTCGTCTATAAATCTCAAAACAATGTACTTACTTCTGCTGGCAATCTTTACTGGCTTTTTAAAATGTTTTGTGCATCAAAGTGACCCTCATGTGCCATTTCCTCGCCATTGTTTGCTAAATCATTGATCCGCTGCTCCCACTGATTCATATCATTTTCCAGACCCTGCAAATAAAGAAAATAAATAGTAGCAAAATTTAGAAGGTTTTAAATAAAAACTTTAACTGAGTAATACGTTTCCAGTGTTACCTGATGTTTCTTCAGAAGTTGTTTGCAATTACGAAGATCCACTCCAAGTTGTTTGGACTGTAAAGCTACTTCCATTTCCTCTAATTTCACTCGAGCATCTTCCAGCATGCGATTGTAGCCTTTCTGAGCTGCAGCTTGACGGAGACGTGCTCCTTTGTCTCTTGACACTTGAACAAGTTCTTCCCAAGCAGCATTCAAATCATCTAAAATATTTTGAACCTCTGGGCTCCTGTAGTTACCCTCACCAATCAATGCTTGTCCCATCTTGTTCACATTTCGCAATTGACCTCCATTGGAGCGCAGTTCTCTTTCAAATGCCTCATGTTTCTGAAGCTTACGTTCAATATTGCTTAGGTCACGATAACTTTCATCACCAGCAGTACGTAATTTATCTCCCAACCACCCTCTAAGGTCATCACTGTTAGCAACAAATTCTTGGAAGTTATGAGAAGCTAGAAGAGAAGCTCGTCTTGTTTTAGCAGACTCTTTGACAGCCTGCCGCCGTGCAATAATTTGATTTCTTCTTTCATCAATACCCTTGCTGTCATAGTGGCCAGCAGCAACGAGCTTGTCTGCCATTTCGCTAAATAACTTTAATCTTTCATCTTGAGCAATGAGCATATTCTCAAACTCTTCATGTCTTTTCAAGAGTGCCTCAACATCATCCAAGGAACCTCCTAGATCCGTGAACTCCAAAAACGCTTCATGACTTGAGGTGGTGGTGTCAATGGCATCAGCCTCTTTGTTGAATATCTGCAGGTCCCTACATTGGTCCAACCAAGACCCTTTCTCTTGCCATCCCCGCGCCACTGCCTCTTGCTCTTCAGCCAATTTCCCTACACGAGCTTTCACTTCAGCCAAATTAGGATTACGCTGAAGAAGCTGCTTACCCAGATCTGAAACCTCATGAAATTCATCTTCATGAGCTCGGATATCATCGCCAAGTTCACTATGTTTCTTTAGTAGGTTTTCAGCTGTGGCAAGATCCCTGGCTGTTTCATCTGCATTAAGAGCATCTTTAACAGAATGCACCCAACTCAAAAGATTTTTAGAGCTGTTTGTGAAGATCTGCTGACCAACCGCATCTTCCAATCTGGATCTACGCTCAACAGCTTTTGTCTTCACTTTCTCCCACAGTTCCTGAACTTCTTTTTGACGAGCATTAACATTCCCCTTTTCATTAGGATACGATGATTTCACAGAATTAGCGAGCAAATTGACCCTGTTGACTTTTTCTTGAACTGGTGCAAGTTCTCTTTCCAGATGGAGATGTCTTCTCTGTAGAGCTTGCACAGTCTTCAGGTCAGGTCCCAATTCAGCTGTATCTAGCTGAGTCATTTTTTCTTGCATCCAGTCGCGGGCTTCGTCACAAGTGCGATGGAAGAGCTCAACACTAACGGAAAAGAAACTATGAGTAATGGTAACAAAGGAAAGAGTATACTGAGAGGAATGAAAGATGAAGATTTTACCTTGAAGCACCCTCCAGACTACGTTCCTTTTGCCCCTTTAACCAATTCAAGTGGTCCCATAATTGATGTATTTGATTTTGTCTAGCTTTAACTTTGTCTAATTGGCTGTGTCCCTGTCTAACAAATTCTTCAACAGCTGAATCAATAGCCTCAACACGCTTACCAGAGGCCGACAGGTCAGTGAGGAATTTCTGCAAAACAAAGATTAATCCATTAAAAATACTCGAATGTGTCTCGAATTAAACCATCTTGTACATTCTTTAGTCAATATACAAGAGAGATACAAAGAAATTACAATAATCAAATAGTAATTACATGACACTGACTAAAACTTGACAGCATAGATTTCAAAACATAAAGAACAACAAAAACGAAAAACGGTTACAAAAAAGCAAGCTTTTGCAGCAACGTCATGAATCTTATTGACATTGTAGTCAATGATTATTTGTAAAGCTACCCCTAGCAGAGGGAAAATGGCAAGACACACAGGTATACATAGGTATAACGTAGACTTCACTGAATACATTCTTACAAGTTTCTCAAATTTGCTGTTGCTTGCAATAATTGACTTGGTGCCTTTCCTCTTTTCGTTCACTTTACCAGGTGTCTGGTTGTTATTCCAAACAAAACAAAAAGTAGAGATCAAAAATTACTTATAAAAATGAAAGGACAAAACAAAAACAAAAAAAAAAGGAAATATCCTGACTGAGTTATTTTGTAAATATAAGTACAAAGGAAAAAAAGAAAACAATGAACCTTAGACAAGAAAGTTGAAATAAATTTTACCTCATACTTCCTCTTTGCTGTTTCAACACTATCTGTACTATCATCAGCACGTAACATTTTTTCTTTGTCCTTAATCCATTTTTCAAAATCATCACATTCCCTGAAGAAGCCAAACAGGCGAATTGAATCTTCCAGAAGCGCATGTCTCCTCACTGCCAAGTCTTGGAGCTGCTTGTAAGTCTGGTTAATTTTCTGCTGCCGCTTTTCAACATTCTGATTTTCTTCTTCAGTAGATTTCCGTTTTGACGAACGACCTATGTATTGTGACCAACAAAATAGGAATGATAACTATACTCAGACAAACAAAAAGCATTCTCTCATATTAAGTTCTAAGATTTTCATCAAAAAGTCAATTAAAACATACCTGGAGGTTTAGGAGCTTTAGGTTTTTTGACTGGAACGACTTGCTTCACCATCTTTGTCTTTCTAATCCGTTTCACTTCACGAACTTTTTCTGGACGTCTCACTTGAACTTGAACAGATTTGGGCTCTATTTCTCGAACATAATTGGCTGGCACAAATCCATCTTGGCCATTGGCTTTCCGTACATTCCACCAATCATCATTAGTCTTGTTGAGGAGAAACATTACCTGGAATATGGAGAAAATACAAATGAGTGAAAATTGAAACATTATTGAAAAAGTAATCAATGAAGGAGCTATAAGGCTGAAAGGGACATTACCTCTCCCTTCTCCATCACCATTCCCTGACCACTAAAGGGATACTGACTTCTCACTTGCGGAACAAGCCTCTCCTCAGTTACAGTGCGATATTCAGTTCTCTCCACTGGTTCTTCTTCCCACACTTCTTGAGGAACCAAACGCATTTCATTGATCCACTCTTCTTCTTCAGTACCATCTTCCTCTGTGACTGGTTCAGGCTCAGCAGACAACTGTACAGACAAGGGAAAAATAAAGTTAAAACAAGTAAATTAGAGGAGAATAATAGTAAGTCAGATATTAACATACCTCTAGAGTGGAGATGCCTGCCTTGACTAGCTTTTCAGCCTGGCTGTTTAGACTCTGTATATCACCACTGTATGCATTAAGTTCACCTTGAAGATCACGATGTCTCTGAAGTAGAGCTTGAGCGGAAGGTTCATCTTCCCCATAGTCAGTTGATGCAACTATTGCCATTTTCTCATTCAGCCAAGATTCTGCTTCATTAGCATCTGTATAAAACTGTTGAAGCACAACAACAAAAACCAAATAAATCATCAAAAATATTGCACAAACACTACCACCAAAAGATATAGCTTTATTTGAGCTAAGCTGTGGCTTTTATTACAGGTATACCTGGTAAGCTTCTGCAGCATCCTCCAGTTGCTTACGGCGTACAGCAACTAAATCATTTAAGGTACTCCACTGTTCTAAAAGCCCACTGATGCGGGTGTGAATTTCTATTGATTTAGGATGTTTTTCAGTAATAAGACGGCGCCCAGCTTCACAAACTTGCTCAGATTTAGGACGTCGCATGCTCATTTCATCTTGAAGTACTTTGTGTTTCTGCTGCAGACTAAGCACAGCTCGAAGGTCTTTGGCGGATATGCCAGTCTTACAAATTCGCTGTTTGTCCACAATCCACCCTTCCTCATCCTCATGGTCCTGAATGAACTGGAAGAAGTTGCGAGCTTCTTCAAGCCGAGCACGGCGCTGCTTGCTGCATTCAAGGAGGTTGTCATATGCCGCATTCAATGCATCAAGACGCTGCTGCAGCATTGCAGCCTCTCTATGTCCACTGCTCATATATTGCTGACCTTGTCGGCCCAAACGTCTCTGTGTCTCTCCTATTGCTGTCACCTGGAGCTCCATCAAGCTGTGTTTCTGGAGAAGGTCTTCAACAGCAAGCAAATGAGGTCCAACATCTTGAGATTGGAAGTTGTCCTGTTGGACCACACAAGTTCAAACATAACACAAAACAAACAGCAATTTAAACTACTAATTAATATTTATGATAATGTTCATCTAAAACTTTTAACAAAGTAATCACAAAAAAAATGGGGTTACCTGTAAGTCTTTGATGGCTCCCATAACAGTGTCCATTTCACGTAGAATTGCCATCAAACCACAAAGGAGGGTGAGATTGGCCTTATGTTTTTCCAGAAGAGCAAGTAACTCTCGCCATCTCTCAAGAACTTCTGTTTCTCTTTGTTGGACCCTTTCTGAGCCGTGATATTTTTCTCGTACAAGCTCAGCTGACATGTTGCTTAAATCATGAAACCGCTCTTCACGGGCCATAATATCAGCACTTATTGCTTCATGTTTTTTCACCGTTGCATCAACTTGTGATAAGTTGCTACCATACCGAGGATCAGATAATACTTGGATCATTTCCTTTAAGTAACCCTCTCGAAGCACACTCTGAGGAAAAAATAAAAGTTAAACAAGAGCTTATTTTTTTAAGAAGTTTTAACTGCATGATCAAAAAGCCTTACTTTTCTCTCAAATTTATAATTGAGCTGTTCTAGTCTTTCTTGGCGCAATAACTCTTGCCTCAAAGCAACTTCACGACGATGTTCAGCTCTCTCTAATTGCTCCCAACCCCTCTCTAGGTCATGAATGAACTGTCCATCTTGAGGAGTAAAGGCTGGCTGATTTAGTGACTTGAGTTGGGTATTTATGTGGAAATAAAGGGCCTCAATTTCACTTCGTTCTTTGTATTTTGGTGGCTTTTCAACTGTTCGATACTGTTTGAAGCTTAACAGTTCACGTTGAATACCTTCCAATGAATTTGGAAAGTTCCGATCCTCCAGCTCTTTAATTTTCATACGGATCCATTGAAGGAGGTCTGATGTTAGCCTTTCATAATGGACCTTCATCTTATCAGCATCCATCATTTGACCTACAATCTAAAATTTAGAAACAACCACAGAAGATTATAATAAAAATAGTTAGCTTGACAAACAACATACTATAAACAAGAACTCACATTTGCTATTCTTCTTCCACTTTTCATTTCATTCTTCATTCGTGCAAAAGTATGGTAGTAAGATGCAACATAAGTGATAATTGATTTCTCATCTGGTCTGCTTGTGTCAACGTCTGTGAAAAAAGAAAGAGTAAACAGATGAGAACAATACAAAACTGCATACAAATCAAATATTTCCAAATCAAATTTTTGCTAAATACCTTCGGCATCTAGAAGACTAGGTATACCCAATTGAGTGGCAGCTGTATCAAAAGCATTGTTAAGGTTGTCAATATGTCTTGTGGGGTTCAGAGCTGAGAAATCAATCAAGTCTGGTCGATGGGCGTGTATAAGAGCATTAAATCCAAGTCCACTGCGCCATGAACCTAAGAGAGTTCAAGAAGGCACGATTAGAGATGCTCACTCTCTCTTAACTTATAGGAAGTCAAAATTAGAGAAATAGGCAAATGTATAGGGCTACCAGTGAAATCATGAATCTGTACTCCTGTGTAACCATTAGTCTTTCTTTGGCACCAAAGAAGTAAAGCATCTTTTGCTGACTTCTTTTCACTACTTTCATTTTCTTCATCCTAGATATATGAAAAAACGTAAACATATAAACAGGATTGATCGACAATTTTATAATTAGCTAAAAAAGAAGAAAGATTAGTGAAAGTCTTACCACATCAATTTCGATTTCTTGAATTTGGAAGCGCAGGATTATAGTCCAAATGAGACCTAAAATAAGACGTGGATTTCCATCTACAATGTCTTCCGCACCAATACTCTCCAGGCGGACCTGCAATCAAAAATAGGCATATGCGATTCAAATAAAGTAATACGACATATTTTTTTTGATTTTCTGAACTTTATGGCAGGGATGTCAGACTGGCGGCGAAGCGAGGGCCCGACCCACGCAGGCGTCCGAAAGAGTCCTCTTCCGGACTTGACCCGCAGGACGCCACTGTGACACTCCTGCTTTATGAGGTGGAGACAACTGACTTCAGAAACCACTCAGCAGTACAAAAATGTAACAATTATTTTACAAAGCAAATCTAAGATAAAACGAAATAATCTCTTCTCTTCTTCAGGCAAATCCAGGAGTTAGGCGGGTAAAAAGGGGGGGGGGGGGGGAAACACTTGGAGCCAATAAAATAAAATAAAATAAAATAAAATAAAATAAAACAGGGGGAGGGGGGGCTGTCGCAGCGCGTAGAGAAGTCCACAGAAGTATAGACGTAAAAATACATTTTTCGCAGCCTTTTTGACTGTCAAGAAATTTGACACATGATGCTCATTAAGAACATTATTCCTATGATCTATTTTGTTGTTGCTGCCAACAACGACCGTCATATAAACTCAGTTTCAAGCTTTAAGAAAAATACTCCTTTACTCACTGGTTAAACGAATAACAAAAATAACCAGCAAGTCAAGGTGGCCCCACGATGAACGGGACAGGCCGGACAGGACGGACAGGACGGACGGGACGCTTGGTCCTTTGACACACTTTGACTGTTTGGGGGATTTATTTAGACGTACGATAATCAAGTGAACATTGAAATGAATCCTTAATGACGATTGCATCCTAATATGGAAAGTAATAATTAAAAGAAGAAAAAAAATGATGGCAGTCGATTCCTCTGCTCCACACCAATTTTTGCTTTTGGAAATATTACTTCCTCAATAGCATGCGATCCTCATCGAGGGTTCATTTTATTGTCCCCCTGGTCATCGCACGTCTAAATAAACACCCTAAAGGGTCGAAGTGTGTTGAAGGACCAAGCGTCCCGTCCGTCCCGTCCGTCCTGTCCCGTTCATCGTGGGGCCACCTTTACTGACATTTTGATACCCGACATGTGAAGCAAACCGAGCGAGATCGTGAGACAGTTTTGCTATTCGCAGTTTCTTCTCCTTGTGGTATATCCCTGTTCTAAAGATAAAAGCGAGTTTGAAAAGCAAATTCTCGCTACTATCTTTATATCCAGAGGGCTAGGAAATCGGGTGGGGGAGAAACTGCGAGACAGAACTTGGGTGGTAACGGAAAATGAATGCCTGAGAGACTTTAAAGGTTGGGTATGGGGAGTGGTACCGGAGAGGGGGAGCGGCAGGTGAGGGGTATGCCGGGCCTGCTGCGCGTTTGCGAGGCTGGAGGGCAGATCGGTCAGCGACCCCACGGACGCCCCAAGAGGGGAGGGGGGGAGGGGGGAACTCGCGGTCGGGCCGCGGTATGGCAAAGTCAAAGCCGGTTCTCTGTGTGTCTGCCCGTCTGCCCAGGCGCCTTCGCATCCGACCGAATCTGTCGTTTCTTACTCGTTCTATCCTGCAGCATGCCTGCAGTTCTCGTAATTCCCGATTTTCACTACTATCTCTCCCGTTTCTTCAGAGTTTACAACGCGGGCCAGGATGAATCCAGTTTCATCGAGGAAGACCGGGGGACGGAAATTTGACATCGCGATTACAACGGTCGCAGTCGCAACCATATAGCATGGCTTGCAACAAACAGGCTGGAGCGTTTCAAACTCGTAAGAACATTTCAACGTCCAGCGGCCAAAAAGATGAAATAACTACTAAAATACGCCCATACGGCAAACAGGCCGATCGACTAGTTCGTGATTTTAGTCCGTGTACTGAATAGGAGAAGTTTGGTCGCGACGATGACTTTATGTCCTACCACCAGTAGATGTGTCTCGTACCACACACGCATCTTTATGTCACTACTGCGACTTGGGTACAAAATCCTCTACAAAGCGACATATCAAACACGTCATGAAACATTTCCAATGTGCTCAAAAGAAGAGTACAATCAAGGCTACGCTAACACGCTTCGGACCAAGCTCACGGTCACTCCTTAATTTTTCCAGTCCGGGCCGACGACGCCCCCCCCCCCCCCCCCCCGGGACACGGTTCCAGCATGACATCAAGGAGGGGCCAAATTATGCGGGTTGCCAGTAGGCAGGGGCAAAAATACATTTAAGAAAGAAGTCATCACATGTGGAAAGGGACAGTGATCACTCGTGAAGAAAAAAAGAAGAACTAGGTCAAAATTCGATGAGTGTTCGGTTCTCGCAAATAGTGATGAAAAAAAATCTCCATTCCCTCCCAACTGAACCTTGAAGCGCGTCTGACTCCGCCTCGGGCTTCGGTCTTTAGCGCCTGCAATGCTGCGATGTAGGCAGTCAGCACACACGAGGGTCTCGAAGAGAGCAGTTGCCTACCCACAAGGCGCTCCGATCGCAGGTCAGATTACTATCAGATATGCTTATGCGCGGATCAGATCGGAGCAATCGCCCCGACGCCATGCTGTGCGTCTCGGACCGCAGGCGAGAAAATCCGAAGAAAGGGAACAAGCACCGAAGCAAGATTGACTCAGAGAGGAAGCACGATATGTCGTTGGACACGTCGAGGGGTGGGGGAAGACGCACGGGTGGGCGGACGAAGAAAGGCGAGGCTAGGCGCCGCGCCGCGGCGCGGGCGGTTGCGTGCGTGACGCCGGGCCGGCCGGGCCGAGCCGAGCCGAGCCGAGCCGAGCCGAGCCGAGCGCACGCCGCGCCGGCCTTGTTGCCTTGTTGGGACGGAGGTTAACTGCTCGTCGTCGCTGCATGGCTGCTGCCGCCACATCACACTATACAACATCATTTCTGGGAAGAATTTGTTTCTAATTGCGAGCGCGGCCCTCCAGCGCCCCTCGAAAGTAAACTGGTTCTCCAGCCTGCGCGGCACGGCGGCACGGCGTCCCGCAGAAACACCGTCTCTCTCTCTAGGGCGCTGCGCGGGGTAGGCATGGCGCTTGCAGCAGACCGGCGCGGCGCGGTCAGAATGCAGAGGCGCTTAGAGGGGGTCATTCCTAAATAGGAGGGAGGTAAAATAGAAGGCGGTAAAGGGACATAGAAAGGAGGTAAGAGAAGGAAGAGGGAGGGAGCAGGGAGGAAAGAGGGAGGAGGGAGGAAGAGAGGAGGGAGGAAGAGAGGAGGAACAAAAGAGAGAGAGAGAGAGAGAAATAAGAGGAGGAAGAGAGGAGAGAGGGAGAAGGCAAGAACTGTAAATTGCTAAATGTAGGGTAGGAGGAGGGGGTGTTCTCTACACGACTACGGCCCACTGCCGCTACTGCACAGCTCACCGCAAAACTGTGACAGTATGATGATTGTTGAATGAACACTGCAAATAATTGACAAAAATCGAAAAAAAAACCTCGCACAAATTTACGCTTGTATCTATCTTAAAAATGCAACACAAAACATTAAGTATGAAAAAAATCAGCAAAGGGAAGTGGGAAGGGGGATTTTAGAAGTAAAAGGGAGGTTCAGATAATAGAAGGGTGGTCGGGCCGATGGCTTGCTACACCTCACGAAAAAAAGTCTTAGCGCCATTGTCAGAACAAGCTGGCAGTCATCGGCAGCCACGGTGTGGCGCGTGACGTCGTGACGTGCACCAGCGTGCACCCCGAAACAAAGCTCGCCAAGCGACCCACATTCGCTGCCGCAGTAACCTTTCCTTTTAGGGAAGCTACGAACGGCCATCTCGCGGCCTTCCGTCCAATAGCCCAAGCCTAGCGAAGGCCTGCTAAGCCCTCAGCGTAGTGGATAGGGTCACACTGCGACCAAGTGGCCACACCCTGAGTACTTTTATTCTTTGTTTAACGCAACTACGTTCGTCTACGTGTATACAATTTCTTATTACTATGCTAGACACACACGGAGAAAAATAGATTAGCAGCATATGGACAGCTAAGTTTTTAGTCTTAGAGCAAACTTTTAGCCACACAGCTAAAGGTTCGCTACAGCTGCAAATTTTTGTAGCTCCAGTAGCAAATAATTTGCTTCTTGAGCTAATACTTTTAGCTATCTATATGCAGCTAATAAATTAGCTGTCAAGGCTAAGAATTAGCAAAGGCAGCTAAAAATTTCTTTGCGTGCATGGTTTTGCACGCAACTATATCTACAATTTGTACCTGTCTAGGTAAGATATTTGTACTCGTGCATGTGGACGTGCGTAGTTGCGTCAAATGAAAGGGAGACGCATTTAGCGTGCAGAGTCGCCAAGATGATGTAACCTTTCCTGCTCCGCAGAAATGATAAAATTTGTCTAATTCAGCAAGGTTGCCACATTTCTCTCGCACGTCATTTTGAGTCCTTCCTTAGATAACGTTGATTAGATTTACGCGGCAAGGCCGTGAGCCAAATAGACTTATTTCTACGCGGAGTGGCAACGCCGCGCCGTTCATCTCGAACCTCGAAGCGTGGGTAAACACAACCTGCTTTTCGACGGTCCAAGGAAATTGTACTCAAGAATTGCACTACAGTCGTAGGCGAATGTGGAACCCTTGTAAGACCTATCGAAAGTTATTCCGGTGGAAGATGATGCGATCGAAGTTGATCCAGAAAATGATCCGGAAAGTGATCTAGAATATGGAACTTGCGAATAAAAAATGCTAAGAACCATTTAACGAGTGTCTAGTAATGATCCGGACGTTTTCCGGATCACCTTCCGGGTCATCGTCCGGAACGTCTTCCGGATAATTTTCAACCGGATCACTATCCTTCGGAATTATTTTCCATAGGTCCCCCTTGTACAAACAACTTACGCGCTCTAAGTGACGCCCCGCCTAAACTGGAAACGCCAAAGTAAGCGCCGGGGCGGAATGCAGGCAGACCGCCATCACGGTGACGCACGGCGACGATCCTTATCGGAAGGAGTCGACGTTGCGTGGACGCGTACAGGGCTGTATGGCTGGCTCAATGAAGGGCTGTGG
>JAYWLI010000155.1:0-29965 GCA_037074505.1 Albizia julibrissin
AGTGTCGATATTCGAGTCCTCATAAAAAATGGAGTGAGAAGTAGCATTCCCACACAAGTCTGATCCTAGTAGTGCTATTTTCCACTCGAAATTGCAAACTGAATCAAATACGAGCTTCATGCCATACGATTGCCAAGTCGGATGAATTTGCAAACTCAGTGTCCGATATTCGAGTCCTCATAAAAAATGGAGTGAGAAGTAGCATTCCCACACAATTCCGATCCTAGTAGTTCTATTTTCCACTCGAAATTGTAAACTGACTCAAATACGAGCTTCATGCCATACGATTGCCAAGTCGGATGAATTTGCAAACTCAGTGTCCGATATTCGAGTCCTCATAAAAAATGGAGTGAGAAGTAGCATTCCCACACAATTCCGATCCTAGTAGTTCTATTTTCCACTCGAAATTGTAAACTGACTCAAATACGAGCTTCATGCCATACGATTGCCAAGTCGGATGAATTTGCAAACTCAGTGTCCGATATTCGAGTCCTCATAAAAAATGGAGTGAGAAGTAGCATTCCCACACAATTCCGATCCTAGTAGTTCTATTTTCCACTCGAAATTGTAAACTGACTCAAATACGAGCTTCATGCCATACGATTGCCAAGTCGGATGAATTTGCAAACTCAGTGTCCGATATTCGAGTCCTCATAAAAAATGGAGTGAGAAGTAGCATTCCCACACAATTCCGATCCTAGTAGTTCTATTTTCCACTCGAAATTGTAAACTGACTCAAATACGAGCTTCATGCCATACGATTGCCAAGTCGGATGAATTTGCAAACTCAGTGTCCGATATTCGAGTCCTCATAAAAAATGGAGTGAGAAGTAGCATTCCCACACAATTCCGATCCTAGTAGTTCTATTTTCCACTCGAAATTGTAAACTGACTCAAATACGAGCTTCATGCCATACGATTGCCAAGTCGGATGAATTTGCAAACTCAGTGTCCGATATTCGAGTCCTCATAAAAAATGGAGTGAGAAGTAGCATTCCCACACAATTCCGATCCTAGTAGTTCTATTTTCCACTCGAAATTGTAAACTGACTCAAATACGAGCTTCATGCCATACGATTGCCAAGTCGGATGAATTTGCAAACTCAGTGTCCGATATTCGAGTCCTCATAAAAAATGGAGTGAGAAGTAGCATTCCCACACAATTCCGATCCTAGTAGTTCTATTTTCCACTCGAAATTGTAAACTGACTCAAATACGAGCTTCATGCCATACGATTGCCAAGTCGGATGAATTTGCAAACTCAGTGTCCGATATTCGAGTCCTCATAAAAAATGGAGTGAGAAGTAGCATTCCCACACAATTCCGATCCTAGTAGTTCTATTTTCCACTCGAAATTGTAAACTGACTCAAATACGAGCTTCATGCCATACGATTGCCAAGTCGGATGAATTTGCAAACTCAGTGTCCGATATTCGAGTCCTCATAAAAAATGGAGTGAGAAGTAGCATTCCCACACAAGTCTGATCCTAGTAGTGCTATTTTCCACTCGAAATTGCAAACTGAATCAAATACGAGCTTCATGCCATACGATTGCCAAGTCGGATGAATTTGCAAACTCAGTGTCCGATATTCGAGTCCTCATAAAAAATGGAGTGAGAAGTAGCATTCCCATACAATTCCGATCCTAGTAGTTCTATTTTCCACTCGAAATTGTAAACTGACTCAAATACGAGCTTCATGCCATACGATTGCCAAGTCGGATGAATTTGCAAACTCAGTGTCCGATATTCGAGTCCTCATAAAAAATGGAGTGAGAAGTAGCATTCCCACACAATTCCGATCCTAGTAGTTCTATTTTCCACTCGAAATTGTAAACTGACTCAAATACGAGCTTCATGCCATACGATTGCCAAGTCGGATGAATTTGCAAACTCAGTGTCCGATATTCGAGTCCTCATAAAAAATGGAGTGAGAAGTAGCATTCCCACACAATTCCGATCCTAGTAGTTCTTTTTTCCACTCGAAATTGTAAACTGACTCAAATACGAGCTTCATGCCATACGATTGCCAAGTCGGATGAATTTGCAAACTCAGTGTCCGATATTCGAGTCCTCATAAAAAATGGAGTGAGAAGTAGCATTCCCACACAATTCCGATCCTAGTAGTTCTATTTTCCACTCGAAATTGTAAACTGACTCAAATACGAGCTTCATGCCATACGATTGCCAAGTCGGATGAATTTGCAAACTCAGTGTCCGATATTCGAGTCCTCATAAAAAATGGAGTGAGAAGTAGCATTCCCACACAATTCCGATCCTAGTAGTTCTATTTTCCACTCGAAATTGTAAACTGACTCAAATACGAGCTTCATGCCATACGATTGCCAAGTCGGATGAATTTGCAAACTCAGTGTCCGATATTCGAGTCCTCATAAAAAATGGAGTGAGAAGTAGCATTCCCACACAAGTCTGATCCTAGTAGTGCTATTTTCCACTCGAAATTGCAAACTGAATCAAATACGAGCTTCATGCCATACGATTGCCAAGTCGGATGAATTTGCAAACTCAGTGTCCGATATTCGAGTCCTCATAAAAAATGGAGTGAGAAGTAGCATTCCCACACAATTCCGATCCTAGTAGTTCTATTTTCCACTCGAAATTGTAAACTGACTCAAATACGAGCTTCATGCCATACGATTGCCAAGTCGGATGAATTTGCAAACTTAGTGTCCGATATTCGAGTCCTCATAAAAAATGGAGTGAGAAGTAGCATTCCCACACAATTCCGATCCTAGTAGTTCTATTTTCCACTCGAAATTGTAAACTGACTCAAATACGAGCTTCATGCCATACGATTGCCAAGTCGGATGAATTTGCAAACTCAGTGTCCGATATTCGAGTCCTCATAAAAAATGGAGTGAGAAGTAGCATTCCCACACAATTCCGATCCTAGTAGTTCTATTTTCCACTCGAAATTGTAAACTGACTCAAATACGAGCTTCATGCCATACGATTGCCAAGTCGGATGAATTTGCAAACTCAGTGTCCGATATTCGAGTCCTCATAAAAAATGGAGTGAGAAGTAGCATTCCCACACAATTCCGATCCTAGTAGTTCTATTTTCCACTCGAAATTGTAAACTGACTCAAATACGAGCTTCATGCCATACGATTGCCAAGTCGGATGAATTTGCAAACTTAGTGTCCGATATTCGAGTCCTCATAAAAAATGGAGTGAGAAGTAGCATTCCCACACAATTCCGATCCTAGTAGTTCTATTTTCCACTCGAAATTGTAAACTGACTCAAATACGAGCTTCATGCCATACGATTGCCAAGTCGGATGAATTTGCAAACTCAGTGTCCGATATTCGAGTCCTCATAAAAAATGGAGTGAGAAGTAGCATTCCCACACAATTCCGATCCTAGTAGTTCTATTTTCCACTCGAAATTGTAAACTGACTCAAATACGAGCTTCATGCCATACGATTGCCAAGTCGGATGAATTTGCAAACTCAGTGTCCGATATTCGAGTCCTCATAAAAAATGGAGTGAGAAGTAGCATTCCCACACAATTCCGATCCTAGTAGTTCTATTTTCCACTCGAAATTGTAAACTGACTCAAATACGAGCTTCATGCCATACGATTGCCAAGTCGGATGAATTTGCAAACTCAGTGTCCGATATTCGAGTCCTCATAAAAAATGGAGTGAGAAGTAGCATTCCCACACAAGTCTGATCCTAGTAGTGCTATTTTCCACTCGAAATTGCAAACTGAATCAAATACGAGCTTCATACCATACGATTGCCAAGTCGGATGAATTTGCAAACTCAGTGTCCGATATTCGAGTCCTCATAAAAAATGGAGTGAGAAGTAGCATTCCCACACAATTCCGATCCTAGTAGTTCTATTTTCCACTCGAAATTGGAAACTGACTCAAATACGAGCTTCATGCCATACGATTGCCAAGTCGGATGAATTTGCAAACTCAGTGTCCGATATTCGAGTCCTCATAAAAAATGGAGTGAGAAGTAGCATTCCCACACAATTCCGATCCTAGTAGTTCTATTTTCCACTCGAAATTGTAAACTGACTCAAATACGAGCTTCATGCCATACGATTGCCAAGTCGGATGAATTTGCAAACTCAGTGTCCGATATTCGAGTCCTCATAAAAAATGGAGTGAGAAGTAGCATTCCCACACAATTCCGATCCTAGTAGTTCTATTTTCCACTCGAAATTGTAAACTGACTCAAATACGAGCTTCATGCCATACGATTGCCAAGTCGGATGAATTTGCAAACTCAGTGTCCGATATTCGAGTCCTCATAAAAAATGGAGTGAGAAGTAGCATTCCCACACAATTCCGATCCTAGTAGTTCTATTTTCCACTCGAAATTGTAAACTGACTCAAATACGAGCTTCATGCCATACGATTGCCAAGTCGGATGAATTTGCAAACTCAGTGTCCGATATTCGAGTCCTCATAAAAAATGGAGTGAGAAGTAGCATTCCCACACAATTCCGATCCTAGTAGTTCTATTTTCCACTCGAAATTGTAAACTGACTCAAATACGAGCTTCATGCCATACGATTGCCAAGTCGGATGAATTTGCAAACTCAGTGTCCGATATTCGAGTCCTCATAAAAAATGGAGTGAGAAGTAGCATTCCCACACAATTCCGATCCTAGTAGTTCTATTTTCCACTCGAAATTGTAAACTGACTCAAATACGAGCTTCATGCCATACGATTGCCAAGTCGGATGAATTTGCAAACTCAGTGTCCGATATTCGAGTCCTCATAAAAAATGGAGTGAGAAGTAGCATTCCCACACAAGTCGGATCCTAGAAGTGCTATTTTCCACTCGAAATTGCAAACTGAATCAAATACGAGCTTCATGCCATACGATTGCCAAGTCGGATGAATTTGCAAACTCAGTGTCCGATATTCGAGTCCTCATAAAAAATGCAGTGAGAAGTAGCATTCCCACACAATTCCGATCCTAGTAGTTCTATTTTCCACTCGAAATTGTAAACTGACGCAAACACGAGCTTCATGCCATACGATTGCCAAGTCGGATGAATTTGCAAACTCAGTGTCCGATATTCGAGTCCTCATAAAGAATGGAGTGAGAAGTAGCATTCCCACACAATTCCGATCCTAGTAGTTCTATTTTCCACTCGAAATTGGAAACTGACTCAAATACGAGCTTCATGCCATACGATTGCCAAGTCGGATGAATTTGCAAACTCAGTGTCCGATATTCGAGTCCTCATAAAAAATGGAGTGAGAAGTAGCATTCCCACACAATTCCGATCCTAGTAGTTCTATTTTCCACTCGAAATTGTAAACTGACTCAAATACGAGCTTCATGCCATACGATTGCCAAGTCGGATGAATTTGCAAACTCAGTGTCCGATATTCGAGTCCTCATAAAAAATGGAGTGAGAAGTAGCATTCCCACACAAGTCTGATCCTAGTAGTGCTATTTTCCACTCGAAATTGCAAACTGAATCAAATACGAGCTTCATGCCATACGATTGCCAAGTCGGATGAATTTGCAAACTCAGTGTCCGATATTCGAGTCCTCATAAAAAATGGAGTGAGAAGTAGCATTCCCACACAATTCCGATCCTAGTAGTTCTATTTTCCACTCGAAATTGGAAACTGACTCAAATACGAGCTTCATGCCATACGATTGCCAAGTCGGATGAATTTGCAAACTCAGTGTCCGATATTCGAGTCCTCATAAAAAATGGAGTGAGAAGTAGCATTCCCACACAATTCCGATCCTAGTAGTTCTATTTTCCACTCGAAATTGTAAACTGACTCAAATACGAGCTTCATGCCATACGATTGCCAAGTCGGATGAATTTGCAAACTCAGTGTCCGATATTCGAGTCCTCATAAAAAATGGAGTGAGAAGTAGCATTCCCACACAAGTCTGATCCTAGTAGTGCTATTTTCCACTCGAAATTGCAAACTGAATCAAATACGAGCTTCATGCCATACGATTGCCAAGTCGGATGAATTTGCAAACTCAGTGTCCGATATTCGAGTCCTCATAAAAAATGGAGTGAGAAGTAGCATTCCCACACAATTCCGATCCTAGTAGTTCTATTTTCCACTCGAAATTGTAAACTGACTCAAATACGAGCTTCATGCCATACGATTGCCAAGTCGGATGAATTTGCAAACTCAGTGTCCGATATTCGAGTCCTCATAAAAAATGGAGTGAGAAGTAGCATTCCCACACAAGTCGGATCCTAGAAGTGCTATTTTCCACTCGAAATTGCAAACTGAATCAAATACGAGCTTCATGCCATACGATTGCCAAGTCGGATGAATTTGCAAACTCAGTGTCCGATATTCGAGTCCTCATAAAAAATGCAGTGAGAAGTAGCATTCCCACACAATTCCGATCCTAGTAGTTCTATTTTCCACTCGAAATTGTAAACTGACGCAAATACGAGCTTCATGCCATACGATTGCCAAGTCGGATGAATTTGCAAACTCAGTGTCCGATATTCGAGTCCTCATAAAAAATGGAGTGAGAAGTAGCATTCCCACACAATTCCGATCCTAGTAGTTCTATTTTCCACTCGAAATTGTAAACTGACTCAAATACGAGCTTCATGCCATACGATTGCCAAGTCGGATGAATTTGCAAACTCAGTGTCCGATATTCGAGTCCTCATAAAAAATGGAGTGAGAAGTAGCATTCCCACACAATTCCGATCCTAGTAGTTCTATTTTCCACTCGAAATTGTAAACTGACTCAAATACGAGCTTCATGCCATACGATTGCCAAGTCGGATGAATTTGCAAACTCAGTGTCCGATATTCGAGTCCTCATAAAAAATGGAGTGAGAAGTAGCATTCCCACACAAGTCTGATCCTAGTAGTGCTATTTTCCACTCGAAATTGCAAACTGAATCAAATACGAGCTTCATGCCATACGATTGCCAAGTCGGATGAATTTGCAAACTCAGTGTCCGATATTCGAGTCCTCATAAAAAATGGAGTGAGAAGTAGCATTCCCACACAATTCCGATCCTAGTAGTTCTATTTTCCACTCGAAATTGTAAACTGACTCAAATACGAGCTTCATGCCATACGATTGCCAAGTCGGATGAATTTGCAAACTCAGTGTCCGATATTCGAGTCCTCATAAAAAATGGAGTGAGAAGTAGCATTCCCACACAATTCCGATCCTAGTAGTTCTATTTTCCACTCGAAATTGTAAACTGACTCAAATACGAGCTTCATGCCATACGATTGCCAAGTCGGATGAATTTGCAAACTCAGTGTCCGATATTCGAGTCCTCATAAAAAATGGAGTGAGAAGTAGCATTCCCACACAATTCCGATCCTAGTAGTTCTTTTTTCCACTCGAAAATGTAAACTGACTCAAATACGAGCTTCATGCCATACGATTGCCAAGTCGGATGAATTTGCAAACTCAGTGTCCGATATTCGAGTCCTCATAAAAAATGGAGTGAGAAGTAGCATTCCCACACAATTCCGATCCTAGTAGTTCTATTTTCCACTCGAAATTGTAAACTGACTCAAATACGAGCTTCATGCCATACGATTGCCAAGTCGGATGAATTTGCAAACTCAGTGTCCGATATTCGAGTCCTCATAAAAAATGGAGTGAGAAGTAGCATTCCCACACAATTCCGATCCTAGTAGTTCTATTTTCCACTCGAAATTGTAAACTGACTCAAATACGAGCTTCATGCCATACGATTGCCAAGTCGGATGAATTTGCAAACTCAGTGTCCGATATTCGAGTCCTCATAAAAAATGGAGTGAGAAGTAGCATTCCCACACAAGTCTGATCCTAGTAGTGCTATTTTCCACTCGAAATTGCAAACTGAATCAAATACGAGCTTCATGCCATACGATTGCCAAGTCGGATGAATTTGCAAACTCAGTGTCCGATATTCGAGTCCTCATAAAAAATGGAGTGAGAAGTAGCATTCCCACACAATTCCGATCCTAGTAGTTCTATTTTCCACTCGAAATTGTAAACTGACTCAAATACGAGCTTCATGCCATACGATTGCCAAGTCGGATGAATTTGCAAACTTAGTGTCCGATATTCGAGTCCTCATAAAAAATGGAGTGAGAAGTAGCATTCCCACACAATTCCGATCCTAGTAGTTCTATTTTCCACTCGAAATTGTAAACTGACTCAAATACGAGCTTCATGCCATACGATTGCCAAGTCGGATGAATTTGCAAACTCAGTGTCCGATATTCGAGTCCTCATAAAAAATGGAGTGAGAAGTAGCATTCCCACACAATTCCGATCCTAGTAGTTCTATTTTCCACTCGAAATTGTAAACTGACTCAAATACGAGCTTCATGCCATACGATTGCCAAGTCGGATGAATTTGCAAACTCAGTGTCCGATATTCGAGTCCTCATAAAAAATGGAGTGAGAAGTAGCATTCCCACACAATTCCGATCCTAGTAGTTCTATTTTCCACTCGAAATTGTAAACTGACTCAAATACGAGCTTCATGCCATACGATTGCCAAGTCGGATGAATTTGCAAACTCAGTGTCCGATATTCGAGTCCTCATAAAAAATGGAGTGAGAAGTAGCATTCCCACACAATTCCGATCCTAGTAGTTCTATTTTCCACTCGAAATTGTAAACTGACTCAAATACGAGCTTCATGCCATACGATTGCCAAGTCGGATGAATTTGCAAACTCAGTGTCCGATATTCGAGTCCTCATAAAAAATGGAGTGAGAAGTAGCATTCCCACACAATTCCGATCCTAGTAGTTCTATTTTCCACTCGAAATTGTAAACTGACTCAAATACGAGCTTCATGCCATACGATTGCCAAGTCGGATGAATTTGCAAACTCAGTGTCCGATATTCGAGTCCTCATAAAAAATGGAGTGAGAAGTAGCATTCCCACACAATTCCGATCCTACTAGTTCTATTTTCCACTCGAAATTGTAAACTGACTCAAATACGAGCTTCATGCCATACGATTGCCAAGTCGGATGAATTTGCAAACTCAGTGTCCGATATTCGAGTCCTCATAAAAAATGGAGTGAGAAGTAGCATTCCCACACAATTCCGATCCTAGTAGTTCTATTTTCCACTCGAAATTGTAAACTGACTCAAATACGAGCTTCATGCCATACGATTGCCAAGTCGGATGAATTTGCAAACTCAGTGTCCGATATTCGAGTCCTCATAAAAAATGGAGTGAGAAGTAGCATTCCCACACAATTCCGATCCTTGTAGTTCTATTTTCCACTCGAAATTGTAAACTGACTC
This sequence comes from Albizia julibrissin, assembly GCA_037074505.1. Lineage (NCBI taxonomy): Eukaryota > Viridiplantae > Streptophyta > Magnoliopsida > Fabales > Fabaceae > Albizia > Albizia julibrissin. The sequence continues at coordinate 9,270 of JAYWLI010000155.1, forward strand.
AAATACGAGCTTCATGCCATACGATTGCCAAGTCGGATGAATTTGCAAACTCAGTGTCCGATATTCGAGTCCTCATAAAAAATGGAGTGAGAAGTAGCATTCCCACACAAGTCTGATCCTAGTAGTGCTATTTTCCACTCGAAATTGCAAACTGAATCAAATACGAGCTTCATGCCATACGATTGCCAAGTCGGATGAATTTGCAAACTCAGTGTCCGATATTCGAGTCCTCATAAAAAATGGAGTGAGAAGTAGCATTCCCACACAATTCCGATCCTAGTAGTTCTATTTTCCACTCGAAATTGTAAACTGACTCAAATACGAGCTTCATGCCATACGATTGCCAAGTCGGATGAATTTGCAAACTCAGTGTCCGATATTCGAGTCCTCATAAAAAATGGAGTGAGAAGTAGCATTCCCACACAATTCCGATCCTAGTAGTTCTATTTTCCACTCGAAATTGTAAACTGACTCAAATACGAGCTTCATGCCATACGATTGCCAAGTCGGATGAATTTGCAAACTCAGTGTCCGATATTCGAGTCCTCATAAAAAATGGAGTGAGAAGTAGCATTCCCACACAATTCCGATCCTAGTAGTTCTATTTTCCACTCGAAATTGTAAACTGACTCAAATACGAGCTTCATGCCATACGATTGCCAAGTCGGATGAATTTGCAAACTCAGTGTCCGATATTCGAGTCCTCATAAAAAATGGAGTGAGAAGTAGCATTCCCACACAATTCCGATCCTAGTAGTTCTATTTTCCACTCGAAATTGTAAACTGACTCAAATACGAGCTTCATGCCATACGATTGCCAAGTCGGATGAATTTGTAAACTCAGTGTCCGATATTCGAGTCCTCATAAAAAATGGAGTGAGAAGTAGGATTCCCACACAATTCCGATCCTAGTAGTTTTATTTTCCACTCGAAATTGTAAACTGACTCAAATACGAGCTTCATGCCATACGATTGCCAAGTCGGATGAATTTGCAAACTCAGTGTCCGATATTCGAGTCCTCATAAAAAATGGAGTGAGAAGTAGCATTCCCACACAAGTCGGATCCTAGAAGTGCTATTTTCCACTCGAAATTGCAAACTGACGCAAATACGAGCTTCATGCCATACGATTGCCAAGTCGGATGAATTTGCAAACTCAGTGTCCGATATTCGAGTCCTCATAAAAAATGGAGTGAGAAGTAGCATTCCCACACAATTCCGATCCTAGTAGTTCTATTTTCCACTCGAAATTGTAAACTGACTCAAATACGAGCTTCATGCCATACGATTGCCAAGTCGGATGAATTTGCAAACTCAGTGTCCGATATTCGAGTCCTCATAAAAAATGGAGTGAGAAGTAGCATTCCCACACAATTCCGATCCTAGTAGTTCTATTTTCCACTCGAAATTGTAAACTGACTCAAATACGAGCTTCATGCCATACGATTGCCAAGTCGGATGAATTTGCAAACTCAGTGTCCGATATTCGAGTCCTCATAAAAAATGGAGTGAGAAGTAGCATTCCCACACAATTCCGATCCTAGTAGTTCTATTTTCCACTCGAAATTGTAAACTGACTCAAATACGAGCTTCATGCCATACGATTGCCAAGTCGGATGAATTTGCAAACTCAGTGTCCGATATTCGAGTCCTCATAAAAAATGGAGTGAGAAGTAGCATTCCCACACAATTCCGATCCTACTAGTTCTATTTTCCACTCGAAATTGTAAACTGACTCAAATACGAGCTTCATGCCATACGATTGCCAAGTCGGATGAATTTGCAAACTCAGTGTCCGATATTCGAGTCCTCATAAAAAATGGAGTGAGAAGTAGCATTCCCACACAATTCCGATCCTAGTAGTTCTATTTTCCACTCGAAATTGTAAACTGACTCAAATACGAGCTTCATGCCATACGATTGCCAAGTCGGATGAATTTGCAAACTCAGTGTCCGATATTCGAGTCCTCATAAAAAATGGAGTGAGAAGTAGCATTCCCACACAATTCCGATCCTAGTAGTTCTATTTTCCACTCGAAATTGTAAACTGACTCAAATACGAGCTTCATGCCATACGATTGCCAAGTCGGATGAATTTGCAAACTCAGTGTCCGATATTCGAGTCCTCATAAAAAATGGAGTGAGAAGTAGCATTCCCACACAAGTCTGATCCTAGTAGTGCTATTTTCCACTCGAAATTGCAAACTGAATCAAATACGAGCTTCATGCCATACGATTGCCAAGTCGGATGAATTTGCAAACTCAGTGTCCGATATTCGAGTCCTCATAAAAAATGGAGTGAGAAGTAGCATTCCCACACAATTCCGATCCTAGTAGTTCTATTTTCCACTCGAAATTGTAAACTGACTCAAATACGAGCTTCATGCCATACGATTGCCAAGTCGGATGAATTTGCAAACTCAGTGTCCGATATTCGAGTCCTCATAAAAAATGGAGTGAGAAGTAGCATTCCCACACAATTCCGATCCTAGTAGTTCTATTTTCCACTCGAAATTGTAAACTGACTCAAATACGAGCTTCATGCCATACGATTGCCAAGTCGGATGAATTTGCAAACTCAGTGTCCGATATTCGAGTCCTCATAAAAAATGGAGTGAGAAGTAGCATTCCCACACAATTCCGATCCTAGTAGTTCTATTTTCCACTCGAAATTGTAAACTGACTCAAATACGAGCTTCATGCCATACGATTGCCAAGTCGGATGAATTTGCAAACTCAGTGTCCGATATTCGAGTCCTCATAAAAAATGGAGTGAGAAGTAGCATTCCCACACAATTCCGATCCTAGTAGTTCTATTTTCCACTCGAAATTGTAAACTGACTCAAATACGAGCTTCATGCCATACGATTGCCAAGTCGGATGAATTTGTAAACTCAGTGTCCGATATTCGAGTCCTCATAAAAAATGGAGTGAGAAGTAGGATTCCCACACAATTCCGATCCTAGTAGTTTTATTTTCCACTCGAAAATTGTAAACTGACTCAAATACGAGCTTCATGCCATACGATTGCCAAGTCGGATGAATTGCAAACTCAGTGTCCGATATTCGAGTCCTCATAAAAAATGGAGTGAGAAGTAGCATTCCCACACAAGTCGGATCCTAGAAGTGCTATTTTCCACTCGAAATTGCAAACTGACGCAAATACGAGCTTCATGCCATACGATTGCCAAGTCGGATGAATTTGCAAACTCAGTGTCCGATATTCGAGTCCTCATAAAAAATGCAGTGAGAAGTAGCATTCCCACACAATTCCGATCCTAGTAGTTCTATTTTCCACTCGAAATTGTAAACTGACGCAAATACGAGCTTCATGCCATACGATTGCCAAGTCGGATGAATTTGCAAACTCAGTGTCCGATATTCGAGTCCTCATAAAAAATGGAGTGAGAAGTAGCATTCCCACACAATTCCGATCCTAGTAGTTCTATTTTCCACTCGAAATTGTAAACTGACTCAAATACGAGCTTCATGCCATACGATTGCCAAGTCGGATGAATTTGCAAACTCAGTGTCCGATATTCGAGTCCTCATAAAAATGGAGTGAGAAGTAGCATTCCCACACAATTCCGATCCTAGTAGTTCTATTTTCCACTCGAAATTGTAAACTGACTCAAATACGAGCTTCATGCCATACGATTGCCAAGTCGGATGAATTTGCAAACTCAGTGTCCGATATTCGAGTCCTCATAAAAAATGGAGTGAGAAGTAGCATTCCCACACAATTCCGATCCTAGTAGTTCTATTTTCCACTCGAAATTGTAAACTGACTCAAATACGAGCTTCATGCCATACGATTGCCAAGTCGGATGAATTTGCAAACTCAGTGTCCGATATTCGAGTCCTCATAAAAAATGGAGTGAGAAGTAGCATTCCCACACAAGTCGGATCCTAGAAGTGCTATTTTCCACTCGAAATTGCAAACTGACTCAAATACGAGCTTCATGCCATACGATTGCCAAGTCGGATGAATTTGCAAACTCAGTGTCCGATATTCGAGTCCTCATAAAAAATGCAGTGAGAAGTAGCATTCCCACACAATTCCGATCCTAGTAGTTCTATTTTCCACTCGAAATTGTAAACTGACGCAAATACGAGCTTCATGCCATACGATTGCCAAGTCGGATGAATTTGCAAACTCAGTGTCCGATATTCGAGTCCTCATAAAAAATGGAGTGAGAAGTAGCATTCCCACACAATTCCGATCCTAGTAGTTCTATTTTCCACTCGAAATTGTAAACTGACTCAAATACGAGCTTCATGCCATACGATTGCCAAGTCGGATGAATTTGCAAACTCAGTGTCCGATATTCGAGTCCTCATAAAAAATGGAGTGAGAAGTAGCATTCCCACACAATTCCGATCCTAGTAGTTCTATTTTCCACTCGAAATTGTAAACTGACTCAAATACGAGCTTCATGCCATACGATTGCCAAGTCGGATGAATTTGCAAACTCAGTGTCCGATATTCGAGTCCTCATAAAAAATGGAGTGAGAAGTAGCATTCCCACACAATTCCGATCCTAGTAGTTCTATTTTCCACTCGAAATTGTAAACTGAATCAAATACGAGCTTCATGCCATACGATTGCCAAGTCGGATGAATTTGCAAACTCAGTGTCCGATATTCGAGTCCTCATAAAAAATGCAGTGAGAAGTAGCATTCCCACACAAGTCCGATCCTAGTAGTTCTATTTTCCACTCGAAATTGCAAACTGACGCAAATACGAGCTTCATGCCATACGATTGCCAAGTCGGATGAATTTGCAAACTCAGTGTCCGATATTCGAGTCCTCATAAAAAATGGAGTGAGAAGTAGCATTCCCACACAAGTCTGATCCTAGTAGTGCTATTTTCCACTCGAAATTGCAAACTGAATCAAATACGAGCTTCATGCCATACGATTGCCAAGTCGGATGAATTTGCAAACTCAGTGTCCGATATTCGAGTCCTCATAAAAAATGGAGTGAGAAGTAGCATTCCCACACAATTCCGATCCTAGTAGTTCTATTTTCCACTCGAAATTGTAAACTGACTCAAATACGAGCTTCATGCCATACGATTGCCAAGTCGGATGAATTTGCAAACTCAGTGTCCGATATTCGAGTCCTCATAAAAAATGGAGTGAGAAGTAGCATTCCCACACAATTCCGATCCTAGTAGTTCTATTTTCCACTCGAAATTGTAAACTGACTCAAATACGAGCTTCATGCCATACGATTGCCAAGTCGGATGAATTTGCAAACTCAGTGTCCGATATTCGAGTCCTCATAAAAAATGGAGTGAGAAGTAGCATTCCCACACAATTCCGATCCTAGTAGTTCTATTTTCCACTCGAAATTGTAAACTGACTCAAATACGAGCTTCATGCCATACGATTGCCAAGTCGGATGAATTTGCAAACTCAGTGTCCGATATTCGAGTCCTCATAAAAAATGGAGTGAGAAGTAGCATTCCCACACAATTCCGATCCTAGTAGTTCTATTTTCCACTCGAAATTGTAAACTGACTCAAATACGAGCTTCATGCCATACGATTGCCAAGTCGGATGAATTTGTAAACTCAGTGTCCGATATTCGAGTCCTCATAAAAAAATGGAGTGAGAAGTAGGATTCCCACACAATTCCGATCCTAGTAGTTCTATTTTCCACTCGAAATTGTAAACTGACTCAAATACGAGCTTCATGCCATACGATTGCCAAGTCGGATGAATTTGCAAACTCAGTGTCCGATATTCGAGTCCTCATAAAAAATGGAGTGAGAAGTAGCATTCCCACACAAGTCGGATCCTAGAAGTGCTATTTTCCACTCGAAATTGCAAACTGACGCAAATACGAGCTTCATGCCATACGATTGCCAAGTCGGATGAATTTGCAAACTCAGTGTCCGATATTCGAGTCCTCATAAAAAATGGAGTGAGAAGTAGCATTCCCACACAATTCCGATCCTAGTAGTTCTATTTTCCACTCGAAATTGTAAACTGACTCAAATACGAGCTTCATGCCATACGATTGCCAAGTCGGATGAATTTGCAAACTCAGTGTCCGATATTCGAGTCCTCATAAAAAATGGAGTGAGAAGTAGCATTCCCACACAATTCCGATCCTAGTAGTTCTATTTTCCACTCGAAATTGTAAACTGACTCAAATACGAGCTTCATGCCATACGATTGCCAAGTCGGATGAATTTGCAAACTCAGTGTCCGATATTCGAGTCCTCATAAAAAATGGAGTGAGAAGTAGCATTCCCACACAATTCCGATCCTAGTAGTTCTATTTTCCACTCGAAATTGTAAACTGACTCAAATACGAGCTTCATGCCATACGATTGCCAAGTCGGATGAATTTGCAAACTCAGTGTCCGATATTCGAGTCCTCATAAAAAATGGAGTGAGAAGTAGCATTCCCACACAATTCCGATCCTAGTAGTTCTATTTTCCACTCGAAATTGTAAACTGACTCAAATACGAGCTTCATGCCATACGATTGCCAAGTCGGATGAATTTGCAAACTCAGTGTCCGATATTCGAGTCCTCATAAAAAATGGAGTGAGAAGTAGCATTCCCACACAATTCCGATCCTAGTAGTTCTATTTTCCACTCGAAATTGTAAACTGACTCAAATACGAGCTTCATGCCATACGATTGCCAAGTCGGATGAATTTGCAAACTCAGTGTCCGATATTCGAGTCCTCATAAAAAATGGAGTGAGAAGTAGCATTCCCACACAATTCCGATCCTAGTAGTTCTATTTTCCACTCGAAATTGTAAACTGACTCAAATACGAGCTTCATGCCATACGATTGCCAAGTCGGATGAATTTGCAAACTCAGTGTCCGATATTCGAGTCCTCATAAAAAATGGAGTGAGAAGTAGCATTCCCACACAAGTCTGATCCTAGTAGTGCTATTTTCCACTCGAAATTGCAAACTGAATCAAATACGAGCTTCATGCCATACGATTGCCAAGTCGGATGAATTTGCAAACTCAGTGTCCGATATTCGAGTCCTCATAAAAAATGGAGTGAGAAGTAGCATTCCCACACAATTCCGATCCTAGTAGTTCTATTTTCCACTCGAAATTGTAAACTGACTCAAATACGAGCTTCATGCCATACGATTGCCAAGTCGGATGAATTTGCAAACTCAGTGTCCGATATTCGAGTCCTCATAAAAAATGGAGTGAGAAGTAGCATTCCCACACAATTCCGATCCTAGTAGTTCTATTTTCCACTCGAAATTGTAAACTGACTCAAATACGAGCTTCATGCCATACGATTGCCAAGTCGGATGAATTTGCAAACTCAGTGTCCGATATTCGAGTCCTCATAAAAAATGGAGTGAGAAGTAGCATTCCCACACAATTCCGATCCTAGTAGTTCTATTTTCCACTCGAAATTGTAAACTGACTCAAATACGAGCTTCATGCCATACGATTGCCAAGTCGGATGAATTTGCAAACTCAGTGTCCGATATTCGAGTCCTCATAAAAAATGGAGTGAGAAGTAGCATTCCCACACAATTCCGATCCTAGTAGTTCTATTTTCCACTCGAAATTGTAAACTGACTCAAATACGAGCTTCATGCCATACGATTGCCAAGTCGGATGAATTTGTAAACTCAGTGTCCGATATTCGAGTCCTCATAAAAAATGGAGTGAGAAGTAGGATTCCCACACAATTCCGATCCTAGTAGTTTTATTTTCCACTCGAAATTGTAAACTGACTCAAATACGAGCTTCATGCCATACGATTGCCAAGTCGGATGAATTTGCAAACTCAGTGTCCGATATTCGAGTCCTCATAAAAAATGGAGTGAGAAGTAGCATTCCCACACAAGTCGGATCCTAGAAGTGCTATTTTCCACTCGAAATTGCAAACTGACGCAAATACGAGCTTCATGCCATACGATTGCCAAGTCGGATGAATTTGCAAACTCAGTGTCCGATATTCGAGTCCTCATAAAAAATGCAGTGAGAAGTAGCATTCCCACACAATTCCGATCCTAGTAGTTCTATTTTCCACTCGAAATTGTAAACTGACGCAAATACGAGCTTCATGCCATACGATTGCCAAGTCGGATGAATTTGCAAACTCAGTGTCCGATATTCGAGTCCTCATAAAAAATGGAGTGAGAAGTAGCATTCCCACACAATTCCGATCCTAGTAGTTCTATTTTCCACTCGAAATTGTAAACTGACTCAAATACGAGCTTCATGCCATACGATTGCCAAGTCGGATGAATTTGCAAACTCAGTGTCCGATATTCGAGTCCTCATAAAAAATGGAGTGAGAAGTAGCATTCCCACACAATTCCGATCCTAGTAGTTCTATTTTCCACTCGAAATTGTAAACTGACTCAAATACGAGCTTCATGCCATACGATTGCCAAGTCGGATGAATTTGCAAACTCAGTGTCCGATATTCGAGTCCTCATAAAAAATGGAGTGAGAAGTAGCATTCCCACACAATTCCGATCCTAGTAGTTCTATTTTCCACTCGAAATTGTAAACTGACTCAAATACGAGCTTCATGCCATACGATTGCCAAGTCGGATGAATTTGCAAACTCAGTGTCCGATATTCGAGTCCTCATAAAAAATGGAGTGAGAAGTAGCATTCCCACACAAGTCGGATCCTAGAAGTGCTATTTTCCACTCGAAATTGCAAACTGAATCAAATACGAGCTTCATGCCATACGATTGCCAAGTCGGATGAATTGCAAACTCAGTGTCCGATATTCGAGTCCTCATAAAAAATGCAGTGAGAAGTAGCATTCCCACACAATTCCGATCCTAGTAGTTCTATTTTCCACTCGAAATTGTAAACTGACGCAAATACGAGCTTCATGCCATACGATTGCCAAGTCGGATGAATTTGCAAACTCAGTGTCCGATATTCGAGTCCTCATAAAAAATGGAGTGAGAAGTAGCATTCCCACACAATTCCGATCCTAGTAGTTCTATTTTCCACTCGAAATTGTAAACTGACTCAAATACGAGCTTCATGCCATACGATTGCCAAGTCGGATGAATTTGCAAACTCAGTGTCCGATATTCGAGTCCTCATAAAAAATGGAGTGAGAAGTAGCATTCCCACACAATTCCGATCCTAGTAGTTCTATTTTCCACTCGAAATTGTAAACTGACTCAAATACGAGCTTCATGCCATACGATTGCCAAGTCGGATGAATTTGCAAACTCAGTGTCCGATATTCGAGTCCTCATAAAAAATGGAGTGAGAAGTAGCATTCCCACACAATTCCGATCCTAGTAGTTCTATTTTCCACTCGAAATTGTAAACTGAATCAAATACGAGCTTCATGCCATACGATTGCCAAGTCGGATGAATTTGCAAACTCAGTGTCCGATATTCGAGTCCTCATAAAAAATGCAGTGAGAAGTAGCATTCCCACACAAGTCCGATCCTAGTAGTTCTATTTTCCACTCGAAATTGCAAACTGACGCAAATACGAGCTTCATGCCATACGATTGCCAAGTCGGATGAATTTGCAAACTCAGTGTCCGATATTCGAGTCCTCATAAAAAATGGAGTGAGAAGTAGCATTCCCACACAAGTCTGATCCTAGTAGTTCTATTTTCCACTCGAAATTGTAAACTGACTCAAATACGAGCTTCATGCCATACGATTTCCAAGTCGGATGAATTTGCAAACTCAGTGTCCGATATTCGAGTCCTCATAAAAAATGGAGTGAGAAGTAGCATTCCCACACAATTCCGATCCTAGTAGTTCTATTTTCCACTCGAAATTGTAAACTGACTCAAATACGAGCTTCATGCCATACGATTGCCAAGTCGGATGAATTTGCAAACTCAGTGTCCGATATTCGAGTCCTCATAAAAAATGGAGTGAGAAGTAGCATTCCCACACAATTCCGATCCTAGTAGTTCTATTTTCCACTCGAAATTGTAAACTGACTCAAATACGAGCTTCATGCCATACGATTGCCAAGTCGGATGAATTTGCAAACTCAGTGTCCGATATTCGAGTCCTCATAAAAAATGGAGTGAGAAGTAGCATTCCCACACAATTCCGATCCTAGTAGTTCTATTTTCCACTCGAAATTGTAAACTGACTCAAATACGAGCTTCATGCCATACGATTGCCAAGTCGGATGAATTTGCAAACTCAGTGTCCGATATTCGAGTCCTCATAAAAAATGGAGTGAGAAGTAGCATTCCCACACAATTCCGATCCTAGTAGTTCTATTTTCCACTCGAAATTGTAAACTGACTCAAATACGAGCTTCATGCCATACGATTGCCAAGTCGGATGAATTTGCAAACTCAGTGTCCGATATTGGAGTCCTCATAAAAAATGGAGTGAGAAGTAGCATTCCCACACAATTCTGATCCTTGTAGTTCTATTTTCCACTCGAAATTGCAAACTGAATCAAATACGAGCTTCATGCCATACGATTGCCAAGTCGGATGAATTTGCAAACTCAGTGTCCGATATTCGAGTCCTCATAAAAAATGGAGTGAGAAGTAGCATTCCCACACAATTCCGATCCTAGTAGTTCTATTTTCCACTCGAAATTGTAAACTGACTCAAATACGAGCTTCATGCCATACGATTGCCAAGTCGGATGAATTTGCAAACTCAGTGTCCGATATTCGAGTCCTCATAAAAAATGGAGTGAGAAGTAGCATTCCCACACAATTCCGATCCTAGTAGTTCTATTTTCCACTCGAAATTGCAAACTGACTCAAATACGAGCTTCATGCCATACGATTGCCAAGTCGGATGAATTTGCAAACTCAGTGTCCGATATTCGAGTCCTCATAAAAAATGGAGTGAGAAGTAGCATTCCCACACAAGTCGGATCCTAGAAGTGCTATTTTCCACTCGAAATTGCAAACTGAATCAAATACGAGCTTCATGCCATACGATTGCCAAGTCGGATGAATTTGCAAACTCAGTGTCCGATATTCGAGTCCTCATAAAAAATGCAGTGAGAAGTAGCATTCCCACACAATTCCGATCCTAGTAGTTCTATTTTCCACTCGAAATTGTAAACTGACGCAAATACGAGCTTCATGCCATACGATTGCCAAGTCGGATGAATTTGCAAACTCAGTGTCCGATATTCGAGTCCTCATAAAAAATGGAGTGAGAAGTAGCATTCCCACACAATTCCGATCCTAGTAGTTCTATTTTCCACTCGAAATTGTAAACTGACTCAAATACGAGCTTCATGCCATACGATTGCCAAGTCGGATGAATTTGCAAACTCAGTGTCCGATATTCGAGTCCTCATAAAAAATGGAGTGAGAAGTAGCATTCCCACACAATTCCGATCCTAGTAGTTCTATTTTCCGCTCGAAATTGTAAACTGACTCAAATACGAGCTTCATGCCATACGATTGCCAAGTCGGATGAATTTGCAAACTCAGTGTCCGATATTCGAGTCCTCATAAAAAATGGAGTGAGAAGTAGCATTCCCACACAATTCCGATCCTAGTAGTTCTATTTTCCACTCGAAATTGCAAACTGACTCAAATACGAGCTTCATGCCATACGATTGCCAAGTCGGATGAATTTGCAAACTCAGTGTCCGATATTCGAGTCCTCATAAAAAATGGAGTGAGAAGTAGCATTCCCACACAATTCCGATCCTAGTAGTTCTATTTTCCACTCGAAATTGTAAACTGACTCAAATACGAGCTTCATGCCATACGATTGCCAAGTCGGATGAATTTGCAAACTCAGTGTCCGATATTCGAGTCCTCATAAAAAATGGAGTGAGAAGTAGCATTCCCACACAATTCCGATCCTAGTAGTTCTATTTTCCACTCGAAATTGTAAACTGACTCAAATACGAGCTTCATGCCATACGATTGCCAAGTCGGATGAATTTGCAAACTCAGTGTCCGATATTCGAGTCCTCATAAAAAATGGAGTGAGAAGTAGCATTCCCACACAATTCCGATCCTAGTAGTTCTATTTTCCACTCGAAATTGTAAACTGACTCAAATACGAGCTTCATGCCATACGATTGCCAAGTCGGATGAATTTGCAAACTCAGTGTCCGATATTCGAGTCCTCATAAAAAATGGAGTGAGAAGTAGCATTCCCACACAATTCCGATCCTAGTAGTTCTATTTTCCACTCGAAATTGTAAACTGACTCAAATACGAGCTTCATGCCATACGATTGCCAAGTCGGATGAATTTGCAAACTCAGTGTCCGATATTCGAGTCCTCATAAAAAATGGAGTGAGAAGTAGCATTCCCACACAAGTCGGATCCTAGAAGTGCTATTTTCCACTCGAAATTGCAAACTGAATCAAATACGAGCTTCATGCCATACGATTGCCAAGTCGGATGAATTTGCAAACTCAGTGTCCGATATTCGAGTCCTCATAAAAAATGCAGTGAGAAGTAGCATTCCCACACAATTCCGATCCTAGTAGTTCTATTTTCCACTCGAAATTGTAAACTGACGCAAATACGAGCTTCATGCCATACGATTGCCAAGTCGGATGAATTTGCAAACTCAGTGTCCGATATTCGAGTCCTCATAAAAAATGGAGTGAGAAGTAGCATTCCCACACAATTCCGATCCTAGTAGTTCTATTTTCCACTCGAAATTGTAAACTGACTCAAATACGAGCTTCATGCCATACGATTGCCAAGTCGGATGAATTTGCAAACTCAGTGTCCGATATTCGAGTCCTCATAAAAAATGGAGTGAGAAGTAGCATTCCCACACAATTCCGATCCTAGTAGTTCTATTTTCCACTCGAAATTGTAAACTGACTCAAATACGAGCTTCATGCCATACGATTGCCAAGTCGGATGAATTTGCAAACTCAGTGTCCGATATTCGAGTCCTCATAAAAAATGGAGTGAGAAGTAGCATTCCCACACAAGTCGGATCCTAGAAGTGCTATTTTCCACTCGAAATTGCAAACTGAATCAAATACGAGCTTCATGCCATACGATTGCCAAGTCGGATGAATTTGCAAACTCAGTGTCCGATATTCGAGTCCTCATAAAAAATGCAGTGAGAAGTAGCATTCCCACACAATTCCGATCCTAGTAGTTCTATTTTCCACTCGAAATTGTAAACTGACGCAAATACGAGCTTCATGCCATACGATTGCCAAGTCGGATGAATTTGCAAACTCAGTGTCCGATATTCGAGTCCTCATAAAAAATGGAGTGAGAAGTAGCATTCCCACACAAGTCTGATCCTAGTAGTTCTATTTTCCACTCGAAATTGTAAACTGACTCAAATACGAGCTTCATGCCATACGATTTCCAAGTCGGATGAATTTGCAAACTCAGTGTCCGATATTCGAGTCCTCATAAAAAATGGAGTGAGAAGTAGCATTCCCACACAATTCCGATCCTAGTAGTTCTATTTTCCACTCGAAATTGTAAACTGACTCAAATACGAGCTTCATGCCATACGATTGCCAAGTCGGATGAATTTGCAAACTCAGTGTCCGATATTCGAGTCCTCATAAAAAATGGAGTGAGAAGTAGCATTCCCACACAAGTCGGATCCTAGAAGTGCTATTTTCCACTCGAAATTGCAAACTGAATCAAATACGAGCTTCATGCCATACGATTGCCAAGTCGGATGAATTTGCAAACTCAGTGTCCGATATTCGAGTCCTCATAAAAAATGCAGTGAGAAGTAGCATTCCCACACAATTCCGATCCTAGTAGTTCTATTTTCCACTCGAAATTGTAAACTGACGCAAATACGAGCTTCATGCCATACGATTGCCAAGTCGGATGAATTTGCAAACTCAGTGTCCGATATTCGAGTCCTCATAAAAAATGGAGTGAGAAGTAGCATTCCCACACAAGTCCGATCCTAGTAGTTCTATTTTCCACTCGAAATTGTAAACTGACTCAAATACGAGCTTCATGCCATACGATTGCCAAGTCGGATGAATTTGCAAACTCAGTGTCCGATATTCGAGTCCTCATAAAAAATGGAGTGAGAAGTAGCATTCCCACACAATTCCGATCCTAGTAGTTCTATTTTCCACTCGAAATTGTAAACTGACTCAAATACGAGCTTCATGCCATACGATTGCCAAGTCGGATGAATTTGCAAACTCAGTGTCCGATATTCGAGTCCTCATAAAAAATGGAGTGAGAAGTAGCATTCCCACACAATTCCGATCCTAGTAGTTCTATTTTCCACTCGAAATTGTAAACTGACTCAAATACGAGCTTCATGCCATACGATTGCCAAGTCGGATGAATTTGCAAACTCAGTGTCCGATATTCGAGTCCTCATAAAAAATGGAGTGAGAAGTAGCATTCCCACACAAGTCGGATCCTAGAAGTGCTATTTTCCACTCGAAATTGCAAACTGAATCAAATACGAGCTTCATGCCATACGATTGCCAAGTCGGATGAATTTGCAAACTCAGTGTCCGATATTCGAGTCCTCATAAAAAATGCAGTGAGAAGTAGCATTCCCACACAATTCCGATCCTAGTAGTTCTATTTTCCACTCGAAATTGTAAACTGACGCAAATACGAGCTTCATGCCATACGATTGCCAAGTCGGATGAATTTGCAAACTCAGTGTCCGATATTCGAGTCCTCATAAAAAATGGAGTGAGAAGTAGCATTCCCACACAATTCCGATCCTAGTAGTTCTATTTTCCACTCGAAATTGTAAACTGACTCAAATACGAGCTTCATGCCATACGATTGCCAAGTCGGATGAATTTGCAAACTCAGTGTCCGATATTCGAGTCCTCATAAAAAATGGAGTGAGAAGTAGCATTCCCACACAAGTCTGATCCTAGTAGTTCTATTTTCCACTCGAAATTGTAAACTGACTCAAATACGAGCTTCATGCCATACGATTTCCAAGTCGGATGAATTTGCAAACTCAGTGTCCGATATTCGAGTCCTCATAAAAAATGCAGTGAGAAGTAGCATTCCCACACAATTCCGATCCTAGTAGTTCTATTTTCCACTCGAAATTGTAAACTGACGCAAATACGAGCTTCATGCCATACGATTGCCAAGTCGGATGAATTTGCAAACTCAGTGTCCGATATTCGAGTCCTCATAAAAAATGGAGTGAGAAGTAGCATTCCCACACAATTCCGATCCTAGTAGTTCTATTTTCCACTCGAAATTGTAAACTGACTCAAATACGAGCTTCATGCCATACGATTGCCAAGTCGGATGAATTTGCAAACTCAGTGTCCGATATTCGAGTCCTCATAAAAAATGGAGTGAGAAGTAGCATTCCCACACAATTCCGATCCTAGTAGTGCTATTTTCCACTCGAAATTGTAAACTGACTCAAATACGAGCTTCATGCCATACGATTGCCAAGTCGGATGAATTTGCAAACTCAGTGTCCGATATTCGAGTCCTCATAAAAAATGGAGTGAGAAGTAGCATTCCCACACAATTCCGATCCTAGTAGTTCTATTTTCCACTCGAAATTGTAAACTGACTCAAATACGAGCTTCATGCCATACGATTGCCAAGTCGGATGAATTTGCAAACTCAGTGTCCGATATTCGAGTCCTCATAAAAAATGGAGTGAGAAGTAGCATTCCCACACAATTCCGATCCTAGTAGTTCTATTTTCCACTCGAAATTGTAAACTGACTCAAATACGAGCTTCATGCCATACGATTGCCAAGTCGGATGAATTTGCAAACTCAGTGTCCGATATTCGAGTCCTCATAAAAAATGGAGTGAGAAGTAGCATTCCCACACAAGTCGGATCCTAGAAGTGCTATTTTCCACTCGAATTTGCAAACTGAATCAAATACGAGCTTCATGCCATACGATTGCCAAGTCGGATGAATTTGCAAACTCAGTGTCCGATATTCGAGTCCTCATAAAAAATGCAGTGAGAAGTAGCATTCCCACACAATTCCGATCCTAGTAGTTCTATTTTCCACTCGAAATTGTAAACTGACGCAAATACGAGCTTCATGCCATACGATTGCCAAGTCGGATGAATTTGCAAACTCAGTGTCCGATATTCGAGTCCTCATAAAAAATGGAGTGAGAAGTAGCAATCCCACACAATTCCGATCCTAGTAGTTCTATTTTCCACTCGAAATTGTAAACTGACTCAAATACGAGCTTCATGCCATACGATTGCCAAGTCGGATGAATTTGCAAACTCAGTGTCCGATATTCGAGTCCTCATAAAAAATGGAGTGAGAAGTAGCATTCCCACACAATTCCGATCCTAGTAGTTCTATTTTCCACTCGAAATTGTAAACTGACTCAAATACGAGCTTCATGCCATACGATTGCCAAGTCGGATGAATTTGCAAACTCAGTGTCCGATATTCGAGTCCTCATAAAAAATGGAGTGAGAAGTAGCATTCCCACACAATTCCGATCCTAGTAGTTCTATTTTCCACTCGAAATTGTAAACTGACTCAAATACGAGCTTCATGCCATACGATTGCCAAGTCGGATGAATTTGCAAACTCAGTGTCCGATATTCGAGTCCTCATAAAAAATGGAGTGAGAAGTAGCATTCCCACACAAGTCGGATCCTAGAAGTGCTATTTTCCACTCGAAATTGCAAACTGAATCAAATACGAGCTTCATGCCATACGATTGCCAAGTCGGATGAATTTGCAAACTCAGTGTCCGATATTCGAGTCCTCATAAAAAATGCAGTGAGTAGTAGCATTCCCACACAATTCCGATCCTAGTAGTTCTATTTTCCACTCGAAATTGTAAACTGACGCAAATACGAGCTTCATGCCATACGATTGCCAAGTCGGATGAATTTGCAAACTCAGTGTCCGATATTCGAGTCCTCATAAAAAATGGAGTGAGAAGTAGCATTCCCACACAATTCCGATCCTAGTAGTTCTATTTTCCACTCGAAATTGTAAACTGACTCAAATACGAGCTTCATGCCATACGATTGCCAAGTCGGATGAATTTGCAAACTCAGTGTCCGATATTCGAGTCTTCATAAAAAATGGAGTGAGAAGTAGCATTCCCACACAATTCCGATCCTAGTAGTTCTATTTTCCACTCGAAATTGTAAACTGACTCAAATACGAGCTTCATGCCATACGATTGCCAAGTCGGATGAATTTGCAAACTCAGTGTCCGATATTCGAGTCCTCATAAAAAATGGAGTGAGAAGTAGCATTCCCACACAATTCCGATCCTAGTAGTTCTATTTTCCACTCGAAATTGTAAACTGACTCAAATACGAGCTTCATGCCATACGATTGCCAAGTCGGATGAATTTGCAAACTCAGTGTCCGATATTCGAGTCCTCATAAAAAATGGAGTGAGAAGTAGCATTCCCACACAATTCCGATCCTAGTAGTTCTATTTTCCACTCGAAATTGTAAACTGACTCAAATACGAGCTTCATGCCATACGATTGCCAAGTCGGATGAATTTGCAAACTCAGTGTCCGATATTCGAGTCCTCATAAAAAATGGAGTGAGAAGTAGCATTCCCACACAAGTCTGATCCTAGTAGTTCTATTTTCCACTCGAAATTGTAAACTGACTCAAATACGAGCTTCATGCCATACGATTGCCAAGTCGGATGAATTTGCAAACTCAGTGTCCGATATTCGAGTCCTCATAAAGAATGGAGTGAGAAGTAGCATTCCCACACAAGTCTGATCTTAGTAGTTCTATTTTCCACTCGAATTTGCAAACTGAATCAAATACGAGCTTCATGCCATACGATTGCCAAGTCGGATGAATTTGCAAACTCAGTGTCCGATATTCGAGTCCTCATAAAAAATGGAGTGAGAAGTAGCATTCCCACACAATTCCGATCCTAGTAGTTCTATTTTCCACTCGAAATTGTAAACTGACTCAAATACGAGCTTCATGCCATACGATTGCCAAGTCGGATGAATTTGCAAACTCAGTGTCCGATATTCGAGTCCTCATAAAAAATGGAGTGAGAAGTAGCATTCCCACACAATTCCGATCCTAGTAGTGCTATTTTCCACTCGAAATTGCAAACTGAATCAAATACGAGCTTCATGCCATACGATTGCCAAGTCGGATGAATTTGCAAACTCAGTGTCCGATATTCGAGTCCTCATAAAAAATGGAGTGAGAAGTAGCATTCCCACACAATTCCGATCCTAGTAGTTCTATTCTCCACTCGAAATTGTAAACTGACTCAAATACGAGCTTCATGCCATACGATTGCCAAGTCGGATGAATTTGCAAACTCAGTGTCCGATATTCGAGTCCTCATAAAAAATGGAGTGAGAAATAGCATTCCCACACAATTCCGATCCTAGTAGTTCTATTTTCCACTCGAAATTGTAAACTGACTCAAATACGAGCTTCATGCCATACGATTGCCAAGTCGGATGAATTTGCAAACTCAGTGTCCGATATTCGAGTCCTCATAAAGAATGGAGTGAGAAGTAGCATTCCCACACAAGTCTGATCCTAGTAGTTCTATTTTCCACTCGAATTTGCAAACTGAATCAAATACGAGCTTCATGCCATACGATTGCCAAGTCGGATGAATTTGCAAACTCAGTGTCCGATATTCGAGTCCTCATAAAAAATGGAGTGAGAAGTAGCATTCCCACACAATTCCGATCCTAGTAGTTCTATTTTCCACTCGAAATTGTAAACTGACTCAAATACGAGCTTCATGCCATACGATTGCCAAGTCGGATGAATTTGTAAACTCAGTTTCCGATATTCGAGTCCTCATAAAAAATGGAGTGAGAAGTAGGATTCCCACACAATTCCGATCCTAGTAGTTTTATTTTCCACTCGAAATTGTAAACTGACTCAAATACGAGCTTCATGCCATACGATTGCCAAGTCGGATGAATTTGCAAACTCAGTGTCCGATATTCGAGTCCTCATAAAAAATGGAGTGAGAAGTAGCATTCCCACACAAGTCGGATCCTAGAAGTCCTATTTTCCACTCGAAATTGCAAACTGACGCAAATACGAGCTTCATGCCATACGATTGCCAAGTCGGATGAATTTGCAAACTCAGTGTCCGATATTCGAGTCCTCATAAAAAATGCAGTGAGAAGTAGCATTCCCACACAATTCCGATCCTAGTAGTTCTATTTTCCACTCGAAATTGTAAACTGACGCAAATACGAGCTTCATGCCATACGATTGCCAAGTCGGATGAATTTGCAAACTCAGTGTCCGATATTCGAGTCCTCATAAAAAATGGAGTGAGAAGTAGCATTCCCACACAATTCCGATCCTAGTAGTTCTATTTTCCACTCGAAATTGTAAACTGACTCAAATACGAGCTTCATGCCATACGATTGCCAAGTCGGATGAATTTGCAAACTCAGTGTCCGATATTCGAGTCCTCATAAAAAATGGAGTGAGAAGTAGCATTCCCACACAATTCCGATCCTAGTAGTTCTATTTTCCACTCGAAATTGTAAACTGACTCAAATACGAGCTTCATGCCATACGATTGCCAAGTCGGATGAATTTGCAAACTCAGTGTCCGATATTCGAGTCCTCATAAAAAATGGAGTGAGAAGTAGCATTCCCACACAATTCCGATCCTAGTAGTTCTATTTTCCACTCGAAATTGTAAACTGACTCAAATACGAGCTTCATGCCATACGATATCCAAGTCGGATGAATTAGCAAACTCAGTGTCCGATATTCGAGTCCTCATAAAAAATAGAGTGAGAAGTAGCATTCCCACACAATTCCGATCCTAGTAGTTCTATTTTCCACTCGAAATTGTAAACTGACTCAAATACGAGCTTCATGCCATACGATTGCCAAGTCGGATGAATTTGCAAACTCAGTGTCCGATATTCGAGTCCTCATAAAAAATGGAGTGAGAAGTAGCATTCCCACACAATTCCGATCCTAGTAGTTCTATTTTCCACTCGAAATTGTAAACTGACTCAAATACGAGCTTCATGCCATACGATTGCCAAGTCGGATGAATTTGCAAACTCAGTGTCCGATATTCGAGTCCTCATAAAAAATGGAGTGAGAAGTAGCATTCCCACACAAGTCTGATCCTAGTAGTGCTATTTTCCACTCGAAATTGCAAACTGAATCAAATACGAGCTTCATGCCATACGATTGCCAAGTCGGATGAATTTGCAAACTCAGTGTCCGATATTCGAGTCCTCATAAAAAATGCAGTGAGAAGTAGCATTCCCACACAATTCCGATCCTAGTAGTTCTATTTTCCACTCGAAATTGTAAACTGACGCAAATACGAGCTTCATGCCATACGATTGCCAAGTCGGATGAATTTGCAAACTCAGTGTCCGATATTCGAGTCCTCATAAAAAATGGAGTGAGAAGTAGCATTCCCACACAATTCCGATCCTAGTAGTTCTATTTTCCACTCGAAATTGTAAACTGACTCAAATACGAGCTTCATGCCATACGATTGCCAAGTCGGATGAATTTGTAAACTCAGTGTCCGATATTCGAGTCCTCATAAAAAATGGAGTGAGAAGTAGGATTCCCACACAATTCCGATCCTAGTAGTTCTATTTTCCACTCGAAATTGTAAACTGACGCAAATACGAGCTTCATGCCATACGATTGCCAAATCGGATGAATTTGCAAACTCAGTGTCCGATATTCGAGTCCTCATAAAAAATGGAGTGAGAAGTAGCATTCCCACACAATTCCGATCCTAGTAGTTCTATTTTCCACTCGAAATTGTAAACTGACT
>JAYWLI010000156.1:0-89749 GCA_037074505.1 Albizia julibrissin
ACAAGGTGGAACGATAGGGAGTAAAGTGAGAGCTGGGCCGATCTTCGGCCGCGGGGGCGTTATATCGCGCGATACGGCGCGTGGCCGCCGCGGCCGCCGTGGCCGCGTCCCCCTTTCTCTGCTCTATCTCGGCCGCCCCGGCCGGCCTTCCTCACACTCGGCATCAGCGCTGCCTACGGCTGCCTATGGCTGCAGCGTTGCGGCGTCTCGTCTCCCTTTCGAACAACCTTCACTTCCCGAGTCATAACGCGAAATCGAATCGGTAAGCTGTCTGCTTGATGTTCGGCGGGCGAATCACGGCGCTGCCTGGCGGGGCCTGGCGGGGCCTGGCGGGGCCTGGCGAGGCCGAGCGGGGCCTGGCGGGGCCTGGCGGGGCCCTGCGGAGCAGAGCGCGCCGCGTCGGCCCGCGTGCTCCAACATGGCATAAACCGCTTTATTGCGACGCGAAAGAAATTGAGCGAATGACCTTACGGCCGGGACGTAGCTCAGGCGTGGTCGCCGCCTCGCCGCCTCGCCTCGCAGTGCGCTGCTCTCTCGACACCACTGCGCGCCTCGGCCATCGCCTCGGCCATCGCCTCGGCTTGCTCCAACTCCGAGCCGGTGCCGCAAAGCGCGACTCGCAAGCCGACAGCCTGCAGAGCCCTAGAGGCACGGACGTAAACCAAAAATTGAAAGGACGGCAAGCCGACTTGCAGGCCAGGCTACTCGCCATTGAGGGTAGGCAACCTGCGTGCTCAGCAAACTCAAAAGCCCTATTATTATACACCTGCAAGTGTACGATTAAAATCGTACTCTTGTAAGAAGAGGTGTACGATTCGCTATTCGTACACCTGCAAGTGTACGATTTTTTTAACAAAGGATTAGCAAATCGTACACTTAAAAGAGTACGATTTTAATCGTACACCTACAAGCCTACAAGAGTACGATTCTAATCGTACACTTGCAGGTGTATAATAATAGGGCTTTTGAGTTTGCTGAGTGGGCCGGCGCTGCGCTGGTCTGCCCGGTACCCCTGATAGAGAGATCGGTTGAGCTGACCTGGTTTCTCCCTCGACCTCCCTGCTCGTCTCGGCGCTGGGCAGCGCTGGGCATAGTGGCCCTGGGGCCCCGCCAGGGTATCGAAGAGCGCGGACCGCGTGGCGCACTGCCCTACATGTCGCCCGCCCTCAGCCTCGGGGTGTGGGCAGGCCTGGGCTGGCTTGGAGGCACCCTGGGGGAGGGCTAGCTGCGCGTAGTTGGCGTAGCTGCACGCTGGGGCCCCGGAGGGGATGGCCGGGGCACTGTCGGGGTGGCCGCAGAAGGCTCAGCAGAAGGCTGAGCGTACACTGCGACTATGGCGGTGTCGGTTGTTGAGGTCTGTTGAACACCTCTGCAGGTATGACATGGCCTCAATCGGGGACTTCCCCTCGTCCAGCGCTACACACGGTGCGGAGACTCGTTCGCAGAACTGCCAGCTTTACGCCGCGTCGTTATCAAAGTGGTAACGCGACCAGCCATGCTGTCACGCTGGGGCTCGGTTCGCCGCACGCCGCCTGCTTCCGCGAAAAGGGGCCGAAGCGGCCGAAGCTAGCCAGGCCTCGCAAGACTCGCCTCACTGTGAACGGAATTCATTTCGAGTAATAACCATTTGGGCGGCGCGGCAAAAGAAAGCAAAACGGTACGAAAAATGTCAGGGAGACGGTGTCCGGCTCGTCCCGGGCGTGGCGTGGCGTGGCGGCCAACCAGTTATATCCCGCCACTTCTTTTGGCGGAATGGACCACACACGGGTGCTAACCGCCGCACCGGGGAGGTAACGCACGGCGGCCGCTGTGCGGCGCCGACACGCCGGTGCACGCCAGCCAAACGCCCCCGTTGCGTTTCTTGGCTCCCGAGAGACAGAGCTGCGCGGTTGGCGACACTGCTTCTTGCTTGCTGCCGCTCTGCCTCGGTCGGCCGCCAGCTAGATCGGCAGTGCTACCAACCTCGCCACCAAAGCGGAGGAGCGTGGGCAGACAGCGGTAGTGCATTGCCTTGTCGCACCAGAGCGGGACGGGGGTCGGCCGGGGTTGGGAACAGCTCCGCAACCCCTGCAGCCTCTGCGCCGCGGCGCCGACACAGGCCGGAAGCAGAGCGTGTGGCGCCACGCATGGAGGCCCCGCGCTGGAGGCTGCGTGGCGCTGCGTGGCGCTGCGTGGCGCTGCGTGGCCTCGACACCGAGACGGCGCGGTCGGTGCGGCCGGTGCGGCAGACATGACATTTGAGGCGCTTCTTGTGCCGATCGTAAAACCGAGCACGAGTACCAACCGAACGGGCAATGTTCTCTGTTCCAAAGTTGCCAACGAAACGGTCCGAGGCGCAGGCGGTGCAGCCGTCGCGGCGCCTCTCCGGCTGCAAGCCGCCCCCCGCCCCGCCCTCCGGCCAGCTCCTGGAGACAGAGTCATTAGACTGGGGTAAGTACTCGTGCTCGCCCAGCCCGAGCGCTACTCGGCTCGCTCGCGACGCAGCGGCATCACTTCGTAACCACTGCACCCCGATGCGAGGTGGGCTTTTTATTGGCGGAAGAGCTCGAGTGTCGTGGGTATGGAATCAGGCGGTGCGGGTAGTCACTGTGACAGCGTGTGTCACGGCCACGGCGATGGCATGCGATTGGACCGTCGCGGGCCGTCGCAGCAGGGCGGCCAATCGGCATCAAGGGGAAATAACTTCGAAAAATTTTGTACAGCGTGAATTTTTCAGACCAAAAAATTTTTAAAACATAAAAAAGATTCAAAGAAATTGAAAAAGATAAATGAATTTTTTAGACCAAATTTTTTTTAAAAAAACTCTGAAAACTTCAAAGAAATTCAAAAACTTCAAAATTTTGTACAGCGTAAATTTTTTCGCCCCAAAATTTTTTAAAAAAATCAGAAAAATTCAGAAAAATTCAATGAAATTCTAAAAATTAATGAATTTATCAGACTAAATTTTTTTTTAACAATTCACAAAATTCAAACAAATTTAAAAAAATTCAAAATTTTGTACAGCAAATTCAAAGTTATTTCCCCTTGATCGGCATTGCCGCCGTCACGAGCAGGCTCGCCATTGTCGGCCGATCCGGGCGAGACTTCCGCTGCTGTTCGCTGCCTTTGGGGCTGCCTGGTCCAGGCTGGGCTGCGCGCAGTGTGCGCACCGCGTTGGCCCTCTCTGGGCCGCGGTTCCTCACGACGGGGGAGCAGGGCAACGGTGCCAGGCGCTCTAACGCTGGACAAGCGCTCGTTTTACTGCCCCACTGTCTGCGGCACTCCGGAGCCCCGATGACGCGCGCCAGTGCGGCGCAGTGCGGCGCCCTCTGCTACACGCCTGTCGCGGCTTGGTCGCGGCCCAGGGCGCCCGGCCACAGTCCCGCGACCCTCAGCCTCCGGCCTGCTGCTAACTGCTCAGAAATGAAAACGCGAATGGAAAGCCGACTAATTCCGCGGAATTCGTCGTCCGCGGCGATGAAAAGGTGAATTAAAATTTAATTCCGGCCCCTGGTTGGTTATTTCGTCGAGGCCACTCTCCCCGGGGGAGCACTGCCAGGGGGCGGCGCTGACAGAGGTTCCCCGCCCCCCGCCCCGCCCCGGCGTCCCTTCCCAGCCCGGGGACACACCTGCAATGTGGCACAAGTCCAGGCCCTTGTAGGGCACGCGGGGCTTGGGGTCAGGCCGGCACGGAACCTCGAGCACGCGCTCGTCGAACGCTGAGGCTGTGACCGAAGCCCTCCCCCGGGGCGAGGAGGGGCGTGCTGGTGCGCCGTGAACGGGCCGCCGTCCGCGGGTACCCCGCAGCAGACGCGTATTTAATTTGCATTTTTCCGCGTTCATTCAGCCCCCCTCCCCCGAAGGCAGTGCTTTATGTCCGGTGGCGGCCCGGGCTGCTTGCTCGACGGTTTAACTAGCTCCGCCCCCTGTCGCACCCTAGCGCGACTAAAATCTCGAGAGAAAAGCCCCGTGTCGATGTCCACGGACCACGGTTGTGGCCTTTCGAGCCTGCAGTCCGCCTTCTGTCTCATCGAGACACTGGAAAACCCAACTGTTCAAATCGAAGGTTCGATGCTTGGAATATTGGATGAGTCGTGGAACCCGAGAAAGCGCTTCACTCTGTGCCCTCGATTTGACGGGTTCCACGACCCTTCAAATGACCCTTCGATTTGACGGGATGGGGTTTGCGGTGGAGTGGGTATCAGTTGAAAGCAATTTTTTGACCACCTCGCCCTTGTTGGCCGGTCGAGGTTTCCAACTCGTGCCATGCACGCGTGACCACCGTTCTCACCGCGCTCTGTATGGTAATGGGTTGCTGCTGCAGCGGGCGCCAGGTCGCGCCGTGGCCCGTGTCGAAGGCCTGCCCTGGCCAGCCCGTGGCGCCGCGCGGGCCGGGGTGGGGCCGACGGACGACCTGTTCCGGTCACCCGCACCTGTTCACCTGTTGCCACCGCGCCGCCCGGCGCCGCCCCACGGCCGCCTTTCGCTGCCGCTGGTGGCCGCCAGCACCGTGAAGCCCGATGAGGCCAGGGCAGGTAGGGCCCCTGGGGCCTCGCACCGCCGCGCGCCACGGCTGAAGCAGCTGCGACGGCTCGCAGCGTCGCCACGGCGGTCTCGGCTGCCTCATTCGCCGTCCCCGAACGAGCCTCCGGGCGTGCGGACCGCGTGCCGGACGGGCGGGCTGTTCCGCACCTGCCGTTGCCGACCCTCCTGGAACGAGCGAACGAACGAACGAACGCGTCGATTAGTGGATTCGTCGGCTTGGCCCGGCTTGGCCGGCAGGCACGCTCTACGGCCTAGATTAGGTGGGCGTTGGCCACGCGCCGCCGTAGGGTGGCGGCGGGGCTGCGGTGGGGTCGGGGGCCTCCGGGGCTTGTGCTGGGCTTGCCAGGACTGGCCAAGGCTGGCCAGGGCCTCAGCCTGCTGTCTGGCCGTAATCCAATCTGGTATGAGCGGGTTATCCGGCAGGGCCTGAGGGCCGCCAGGCCGCCAGGTTCCGCTCCGCGCCATGCCATCCTTTGGCCCCGGGCCGTTTGCCTCCAGGTGACTGGGTGCAGGACCGGGCAGGGCACCACCCGGCGCCTGGCCCGGACACGGGTCTGGCTTCTTCCCCCGCGTCGAGGCAGAGGCCGCCGCGCCACAGCGCCGCCGCGCCACCGTGCGCGCCCAGATCTGATTGCCTGTCAGCTCGCCTTGTGTCAGCACGTCAGCCCGCGTCGGCCCGCCGCGTCCGGCCCGATTACAATAACGCGCTGACTCGGAAACGCCAGCAGACATCTCTGTTTACTAACGCGGCTTTATTTGGACAGGGGGCGGCGGTGGCCGGTGGCCGTCCGACCGTCCAGGTTGACAGGACAGGTCGTCGTTGAGCCGAGTCGAGCCGAGCCGAGCCGAGCCGAGCCGAGCCGAGCCGAGCCGAGCCGAGCCGAGCCGAGCCGAGTCGAGCCGAGCCGAGCCGAGCCGAGCCGAGCCGAGCCGAGCCGAGCCACTGGCACCGGACCGGGTCGCGCCCCTGCGGACGCTGCGATACCCGCCGCGTGTGCAAGACGGCCGCGCGTAGCGTGTGGCCTATCCCCGCTTGTGCGGGCGCTATCGGCGCTGGCTCGCTAGCGCTGGCTGCGCGGGCCAAAGGGTCACCGGCGTCGTGCAAGCCCCGAGGCTTGCTGGGCGGCAATGCCCACGGCGGAGCCCTGTGGAGCCGAGCCGCCCCGAGCCATTTTCCGCTCTGGTGAGTCCGTGGTGCCTCGCGCCTCGCCCAGCCCGACCCCGGCAGGCATTGCCTGGCATTGCGCAGGCCCGCGTCGGCCCGCCCGTGCGGAGCAGGGCACAGGCACGGGCCCTCGTGAGCGGACGCAAGCATCTGACCCCACGCCCTGCCCGCCCGCCTCGCAGCGCGGCGGTAGCGCCCCTGGGGGCTCCGGCCGGAGGGGTCCGTTTGGTTTAGGGAAAGCGCGGCCAGCAGAGCAGGGGAGGTTTGTCGAGGGGCCATGCCTACGTTAACACCTATCCATCACACTTGGTCGGTCAGCCAGTGAATAGGGAACGGTGTTGCGCCGAGCCCACCGGATTTCTTCGGACCAGGCGCGCTGCGCGAGCGGTGTTACGCAGAGCAAGCACTGCAAGCAGTGAGGCTGGCCTGAGCGCTGCCTGCGTGCGACTCCCTCTGGGGCGTGGTGGAGCGCGGAGAGGGCCAAGCAGGCCAAGCAGGCCAAGCAGGCCAAGCAGGCCCAAGCAGGCCAAGCAGGCCAAGCAGGCCAAGCAGGCCAAGCAGGCCAAGCAGGCCAAGCAGGCCAAGCAGGCCAAGCAGGCCAAGCAGGCCAAGCAGGTCAAGCAGGTCAAGCAGGCCAAGCAGGCCAAGCAGGCCAAGCAGGCCAAGCAGGCCAAGCAGGCCAAGCAGGCCAAGCAGGCCAAGCAGGCCAAGCAGGCCAAGCAGGCCAAGCAGGCCAAGCAGGCCAAGCAGGCCAAGCAGGCCAAGCAGGCCAAGCAGGCCAAGCAGGCCAAGCAGGCCAAGCAGGCCAAGCAGGCCAAGCAGGCCAAGCAGGCCAAGCAGCCAAGCAGGCCAAGCAGGCCAAGCAGGCCGCGACGGAGCCACCCGACCCGACTGACCCGAAACGACATCCGCGAGGCAACGCGGCGCGGTCATTGTTCACAGGTCTTCACGGTTGTAAAATTTCCCCGTCCAAGTTTTAATTTCTGTCGTGCAGTTAGCTCACGCACGGATGAACAATGGAACTGGCCGTAGGGATCCCCTCCTCCTGTCGGCGCCGCGCCGCGCCACGCTACGCCGGGCGAGGGGGGCGGCGAGAACGCCCCCGCGGCCCCCGCGGCCCCGCGCGCCGCGAGCTCAATGCACAGGAAGATTGCCACGGGGCAACGGCAATGGCCACGGGCCTATGGCTGCCTATGGCTCTGGGGGAGGGGGAGGGAGGACGCGTGCAGACAGCACGAGGCGCGCGATCAGATGAACCGATTGCATGGCAAAGCAGCGCCCGGCAGCGCCCGGCAGCGCCCCCTGCACTCCATGGCAACGGTGCGTGCGCTCTGCTGGCTCTGCTGGCTCTGCCGGCTCTGCCGTGCTGCGAGTGACCCCCTCTCCCTCCGGCCTCCGGCCCGGACGGCGGACCGCAACGCCCCTTGGCCGCTGTCCCCCATGAGCGCTTCCGTCGGTCTCGCTCCGGTTTCACTCCCAACAGGCCATTCGGACGGAGACGAGCGTGCAAAACCTCTTCCCTGGTAGAAGGGCCGCGCCAGCTCCAAGCGGGGCGAGGGGAAGCCAGACTCGGCCCGAACCACGCGGCAGCAAGGGCGTCGCAAAAACGGGGCCTCTTAATCAAATGTTCGACTCTTCCCATGTCTCAGTCGATAGTCACAGGTTCGTTCCAAGACGTCACCGCACCGGCGCCTACCTGAGCCTGACATACATATCCGGGCTACTGAGCGAATCAGCAGCGCTCTCGGAGTCCAATCAGCGTGTCCAGCCGTGGACGGCCGTGGACGGCCGTGGACGGCCGTGGGCTTCCCTCAGCCCGGACTGGGCCTGCAGCGCGGTGCGCACGCCCCCCGCCGCGTAAAGCGGGCCCTGGCGGGCCCTGGCGGGCCGCTCCGTCATCGATCACGCAGGTGTGCGCGGCCGAGCCGTGCGAAGGCTGCCCCGACTTCCGCGCCTGGTCCAGTGAGCGTCCGGCCGGACCATGGTAATGAGCACGGATGAATTAATTCGGCCTACGCCTCTTTGCTGTGGTTCCTGCCGCGGTTCACCCGCGAGCGTCCACGCGCATCGCACCGCGTACCGCGTCGCTACTGGCCAGGCCAGGGCTTCGCTGTCTGCGGACACCCACGGCCCTCCGGCCCCGCCCCGCCCCGCCCCGATCTGAGTGAACACTGGTCGGGTCGACTCGACTCGGAAATCCCTCGGCATTACACCATTTCCAAGGGCGCGGGCCTTGCGGGCCTTGCGGGCCGTGGCGATGAGCCCTGGCCGTGTATACCTGGGGGAGCTCTGCGGTGCTCTGCGGTGCTCTGCGGTGCTCTGCGGTGCTCTGCGGTGCTCTGCGGTGCTCTGCGGTGCTCTGCGGTGCTCTGCGGCCAAATGACAACGTGACGTTGAGAAATCTCTCTCGGAAGGGGTGGGGGCGTCGAGGATCCCCGGCCACCCCGGCCAACAGGCCCGGGCAGGCCAGGAGGAAGCTTGAAACTCTATCTTGCGCGTATCGACCCCAATCGCACGGCTGCACGGCCGCACGGCACGCCAGTGTCAGCTGGCGGCTGGCAGCGGCTCGGCTACCCGGTGGACAGGTGGGCCCTCACCGGGCCCCGAGCTCCGCACCACCCCGCCCCGCCCCGCCCCGCCGCACCGATCGTACTCACCATGCGAATCGGAGGGCCCGGCAGGAGACGAGCGAACCGAGGCCCCGGACAGGGCGGGTGGGGGTTGGACGCGCGTCCCTGGGAGAGATTAAGGACTTAAAGGCCCCGCCCCGGCCGCCCGGCCGCGCCCCACCTCCAATAATGTCATCCGGTGTGCCAACCACAACAGCAGCCTCTGGCCTGGCCAGGCGGGCCTGGCGTACTCGCCAACAATCACTCCGGGCCTTATTGTCGAGGGGAGGAGCAGGGCTAGGCCGGCTAGGCCGGCTAGGCTCCGCGTCCTTGCTCCGTGTAGCCGGTGTGGCGCGTAGAGCGCGTAGAGCGCGTGGCTGCCGTGGCTGGCGTAGCGCTGCTCCAGCCCGTCCGGGAGGGTGGAGCAAATTGAGGGGCTGGATGGGCGTGGACAGGGACTCGCGGCCCCGCGGACAGATAAATCATTTTTATAGCCTGTTTTCATCCACAGGTTTTATTTCGCCGTCCCTCTCCCTCGCTCTCGCTCTCTTCGTCTCTGGGCGATGCCGGCGATGCCGGCGATGCCGGCCATACGTTAGGCCTGCGAGGCTGGCGGCGTTAGGTGGAGCGCTGCGCTGTGCCGCGAGGGCCGGAACCGGAACTAATACGAGTCATCGCCGATTGCGCCATCCGTTTTCGTCGCGGCCAGGAGGCGCCAGGAGGCGCCAGGGGGCGCCACGAGGGACGAGGACACGCGGTCGAGGCGGGCTCCAGGTTGCGCACTATTGGCAGCACGACGTCTGAGTGCCGATAGTTGCGCTGATAGAGGGACATGGCTGCTGCGTGTTGTGTGGTGCCGGTGCGGCGGTGCAGTACCTCCGCAAACGGCGTCGTGCGGGGCGGGGCGGGGCGACGAGCGGAAACCGATGGCTCTACAAATACGGCTGCCACCAGCTCGGCGTAGACAAGGCCTCTTCCCACCCCTCTCCCCGCGCCTGTACCTTATTTTCTTTAATTTCCAGCCAAAGTCCCCCGGGGCCGATCTCCTCGCGCAAAACGAAGAATCGAAAACCAATCCGATATTTTGGTGGCTCTCAGGCTGAAACGCCCCGACTGGCTGGGATCCCTGGGATCTCCCCCCGACCTACCCCGTCCTTCTGTCCGGGCCGAGATTGCAGGCCGGAAAAGAGGCGCAAGGCTTCCTGATACGCCGCCTCGCCCCGCCCCGCCCCGCCCCGCCCCGCCCCGCCCCGCCCCGCCCCGCCCCGCCGATCCAGTCCGGCCTGGACCGGCCCGGAGAAGGGGAGGAGAAAGGCGCAAGCACGCTATTGGCCCGAGTGTCCACTTAAAATGATTGCTCCCCTGATTCCACGCGGGAAAAAGGACTGAAAAAAGGACACATTTACGTATACATGACCTTTGCTCGCCAACTGTCACCCCTAGCGCGGTGGGTATTGTATCATCGGGCGGTGCGGGCTGGGGGGGAGGGGGGGGGCGCAGCGGGCTGGTACGCTGCTTTGAAACGCCCAGTCGAAAAGAGAGGGCCAGGGGGTGCGGGGTGTGCGGGGTGTGCGGCTCTGCCCGCGCGGATAACTAGATCGCGTCGCCCCGACCGCCCTGTTTTCCGCATTTCCAGCCGCTCTCGGCACGCCTTTGCGCTCCCACGCGTTTTCACCGCCAGTTGCACAATTTTCTCCATAAGGGAGCCTAAATCAGTTTTAAGAGCGAGGGCTGGGGCTGGGGGGCGTCAGACGCGGACGGCGCCAGCCGGCTCCCCATGGGGACAAGCAGGCATTGCAGGGCTGCTAGTATGGCGGCCACGTCGCGTCAAGGTGTATGGATCATGATGCCCCCGCCCCATGCCCACCCCCACTGCCGGCCGCCGGAGCGAAGGCACGCCAGGCACGCCAGACCTCTATCCCTGGGTCCCGCAGGCCCACAGGGTTAGCGATATAGTACTTACCCTACTTTGCCTGCTGGCCTCACAATTAGGGTGCTCGCCCGTCAGCCTGCCAGCCTCCACTGTGACTGCCAATTTAGAGCTAAAAAGGAGAGAAAAAGAAAAAAAATTAGTACTCCTATTTCTGCGAACGATTCAAATTTGGATCGTTCGGAAAGTTTTCTAAAAGGTGATTAAATGTTTAGAGAATTCAAATTTTATGGGCGGCTCAGGTACCCGGGCTTTTCCACTCCTGTGTTTCCACTCGCCTTGGAAACGAAAAAATGTTTTCACATATTAGTTACTTGTTTATTTCTAGGAATCTTTCTTTTGAAACCTCACTGGATCGCCGTGCCCTGGCTGGCCTTGCGGCAGACTTAGGCCCGAGGCTCGCGGCGCAGGCTGGCCGCTCCACGCCGCGAGGCTCGTATCAAATTTTAACCACTCGCCCCGTGAAGTGACTCCATTCCGGATGATGAGTTATGGGTCCCGGGGCGAAAGGCGGGAAGCCGCGGGGCCGGACCACCCGAGCGTCCGCATGGCGTCCGCCTGTCTGGCCGTGCAGGCCATGGCCAGGCCCTGTCGCTGCGGCTAGTTGGCGCCGACTCTCATCACGTCCCGCTCGCAGAGAGCGCGAGATCCGGAGGAAAACAATCAATGGCTGCGCCTCTGGGCCTGCTGGCCTGCTGCCGCCTGGCTGCCGCCTGGCTGCCGCCTGGCTGCCGCCTGGCTGCCGCCTGGCGGTCGCTGCTACCGGCCGGGCGGGGCCGGAGCAGGCCAGGTGGCTCTTAGCCCGTCCAGAGGCCCCAAGGTCGCGGTGAGGAGAGCGCCGGAGCGCCGAGCGGCCCGCCGCGGGCAGGACGAGTCGGACGCCACCTGATACGGATCGGCCATCTAATCACGCGATTATTGTAGGCCGCCCTTCATTAATTTCCAGCCACGCCACGCCCCGCCCGAACCCCTTCGGTGCTGCTGAGCGTTCGCCTGGCGTTCGCCTGGCGTTCGCCTGGCGTTGGCTCGCTCCTCGGCTCGCTCGCCCGCAAAGCGGAGCGCGGGGCGGGGCGGGGCCCCACTGTGTAAGCGTCAGCGAAACACCTCCAATCTTTTACAATTAATTTTCCTTCTTTCTCGGCGGCGCACGCGACGCGGGCCGCGGCCGGCCAGCGCGCGGCGACGCGGCGCGGAGGCCCAGGGCAAAGTAATTGTTTTAGTTGTTTCTTTTTCCTGAATATTAAATTATGGGGACGGACGGGCGGACGGAGCGGGTGGCGTGGCGAAGCGTGGCGTGGCGTTGAGCGCAGGGCGTTGGACGGAGCTGACTCTGGGTCTGGTGTTCAACCTCTACCCTTCTAGGCAGATGGAAAAAAAAGGGGCTAACTACATGTCTCGCTTACTTCGCTCGCATTAGAACGCGAGGCCAGCCCACGCGGCAGCCGTGCATGCCGAGCGTGTGGTTGCCTGCCTTCCGGGCGCTTCGAGGGCCGGCAGACACCACTAATCTTCGATGTATCGAATGCATTTCCGAGCCGCTACATGCAGACGACAGTGCCGGGGCCGACGCACGAGCGCAGCAGTGCGACCGAGCCCTACGGTTTGTTTGCTTTGTTGCGCGCTCCGCCCCACCCTACCATGCTGCTCACTGTCAGGTGATTCGCCTCTCTTTTCCATTTATTTATCTGTTATTTATTCCGTCCTTTTTGTTTTAGCTCACCGGCCGAATAAGGGAGAAGAAATAAAGGAGGAAGAGCGGCGCGCAAGAGGAAGAAGAGTGCAAACTGCGACCAGCGAACAGTGCAACAAGGTGGTGTGGAGGCAGTTGCCCAAGGGAGTCGAGATCCAGATCGAGAGGGCTTGGCTATGGAGAGGATGGACCACGAAGGACAAGCCGGGAGGAGCAGCGGATGAAGTTACAGCAGCGACTAGCGAGGTGATTCCCGGTTTTGGTCTGAGGGAAGTCCTGCACTCTGATTGGCCGACACGGGTTCGAAAAGGAGCGGGTGGCAGCTGCAGGTGCGGACCATTCTGGAGCGGGGCGCCCAAGGAGCGGGCCGGTACAAGGAGGCAGCCCAACGGCCCAACGGCCCCCGGAGGGGCCTGCGGTCCGTTTGTCCGCCAGCCGGGCGGGCGGGGCAGGTGCGCACGGCCGTGGCCGCTGTGGGGCGGTGGCAGCGCGTAGCCACGGCGTAGCGCGTGTGCGCCGGCCCTGGCGGGCAGGTGCTGGCCCGGTGGCTGCCCCGCCCGTCCGGCTGACCGACCGACGACCGACGCGCTCTGCGCGCCCCGCGGACCGGAGCCCCCGGAGCTTGCCCAGGCTACAGCCCAGGCTACAGCCCAGGCTACAGCCCAGGCGAGGAGGCCCGCTGCCATCGCGCTCACTTTGTGCCTTTGATGGAATCGCTACCTTCCTCCGTTCACTCCGTTGATTCCCGTGCAGTCGCGCCGCCATACAATTAGCGCCACGGCAGTACGTTTCAAGTCACGCCAAGTGTACACCGCGGCTCTCTATCGCGACATGCGCCGCCGCAGCTGCCGCTCTGGCCGGCCCAGCCGGCGTGGCGCCAGCGGCGAGCAAGGCCACATGTGCCACTGCGTGCAGTCACCGCCGCGGCTGGCGGTGGCAGCCACTGTACCACGGCGCAGAGGGCGCCGGGCGCGGTCAGGTACTTCCTGGCCCGGCCTGCGGGCCGACGGCCGACGGCGACCTGACCGGGCACGGGGACACGGAGGCCGTACAGCGATGCTTGACATGAGGGGGTACAGCAGACTGTTCGGGCATGACGATTCCGGCCGTACCGTGTACCGCTGACTCCAGCGCCTGCAGTCAAGGGAAATAACTTCAAAAAATTTTGCACAGCGTAAATTTTTCAAACCAAAAAATTCAAATTCAAAAAAAAATTCACAGAAAATAAAAAAAATTAATGAATTTTTCGGACCAAAACATTCAAAAAATTCTGAAAACTTCAAACAAATTCAAAACATTCAAAATTTTATACAGCGTAAATTTTTTAGACCAAAATTTTTTAAAAATTTTTGAAAAATCAATAAAATTAAAAAATTAACAAATTAATGAAACCATTTTTAAAAATTCATTTAAAAAAAATTAAAATTCTAAAATTACAAAATTTTGTACAGCAAATTCAAAGTTATTTCCCCTTGCCTCCAGGGCGCCTCCTGGAAGCTAGACAGGCTAGCTCCTGGGTACCCGGTGCCGTGGTGTACCTTCCGGTACCTTACCGGTGCTTCTACGAGTGCCTGGGGGCCGGCAGGCGAATGCTGGCTTCCAGCACAGTCAGCTCAATTAACCCATTAGACTAATTTGTGGGCCGGCTTGGTCTGCTGCGCTCGCGATGCTGCAGCCAGTCGCCCTCTTCGACCCGGATGGGGATGCCGCTGGCCGCCGCCCGCTAGCCGCCTCACTCGACCAGCGGCGAGGGGAAACGCTTTACTTCCTTTTTCCCACGAGAC
Source organism: Albizia julibrissin (assembly GCA_037074505.1). Taxonomy (NCBI): domain Eukaryota; kingdom Viridiplantae; phylum Streptophyta; class Magnoliopsida; order Fabales; family Fabaceae; genus Albizia; species Albizia julibrissin. The sequence continues at coordinate 13,703 of JAYWLI010000156.1, forward strand.
AATGACTGACCATCGGCAGCCGACAAGAGAACCCCCCTCTGCCGGCCCATGCCGGCCCTTGTCGTGGCAAGGCTCCTCCGAGCCCTGGCTGGCCCTGGCTCAAAGGGTTCCCCGGGTCCCGGCCGCTTCCGTTTCCCCCGCGTTGCCCGACACCTCAAGCTATGGGAGATGCGGGCGCCACGGCAGCTGACCAGGACAGCGGGGGCATCAGTGTGGGAGCAGTGCGGAGCGTCGCGCTGCAGGTGTGTCCACGACCCATAGCCGCGGCGCTGCAGCCTGCGTCGACCGCGCGGCCCGCCGCCAACCGTCCGTTCCGTCCTTCCTCTCGGCGCCGACCGCCCGGGAAAAAGGGGGGGAGGGCATCAGGCCGTTCCGGACGCGTTTGCCCTCATGTGCGGGAGGCAGGTGCCAGCAGCGACAGGTGCGGGCCGGCCAGACCAGGCAAGGCCCGGCGCGCTAAGCCCCGCCGTCCCGCCTCGACTCGCCATGACACGCCCCTCGGGACGACCCCTCGGTACATAACGGGGTGCCGCACTCGCGAGGAACGTCCACGCAGCGTCCACGCCAAAACAGCTGGGTTGCTGGAGCGGGCAAAGACGCATCGGTCCCTGCGCCCAGGCTAGCAGCCCAGTCCCAGCGCAGGCCAGGCCAGCCAGCCGCCCGCGGATCGGGGGGTAGGCCATCCGCCGAGCGCGGCCGCGCGCCCTTGCCTACCCGCCAGGCGGTCCGCTGCTGGATCCCGCTGCTGGCAGCCGCTGCGGTGGCTGCAACAAGGGCCGCGGCCTGTCCGGGCAAGCCACTTGTTGTGTGGCACCCCGGTACACGACATGCACGCCCAGGCCAAGAGGCGAGACGCGAGAGGCGCTCGCTGGCGCTCGCTGGCGTTCGCCACGCCCCGGGGATGCGCGGCACGCGCACAACTTGAACTTGCTAGCGAGCCGCGAACACGGTAGAGGTGGTGCGGGGTGGGGGTAAAAGGCGTTGTAGCAGCGGTGCGGTTTCAATTCCTCCACCCAGTAGTTGGGAAGAGTACAGAGAGGGCCCCGGGGCCGCAGTGGGGCCGCTGGGCCGCCGGGGCCAGGGGCAGTAAAGGGACCCGCGGAGGGTGCGGAGTGGGGCTTGGTGGCCCGGCCCGGCCCGCCCCGGCCCGGCGGGTGAGGCTTTGCCGCTTTGCCCTTGCTCAGAGCGTCGAGGCGAGGCCAGGCCAGTCGTCGTGCGTGTGTTCGCGCTCGCTCGCTGCGTTCGTCGGTTTCGAGTTTGGACCCGCGCCCACTTCTTGTCCGCAACTTTTGCCGCGGAGCGAGCTGAGCCGTTTGCGTTGGGTCGCCCCACCCCGCCCCGACCCGCCCCGCCGCCCGGTGTTGTCAGGACTCCTGCGACAGAGGGGGTCGCACTGCAGAGCAGCTCCGCTCACCTGCTGACCCAATCATCGCACGACATGATTTGGATATTTGAGCCTGTCGACCAATCGGTGACCTGGACCCCTCAGTAAACTGACATGGGATGGCTCAGGGTCTAAAACCCCAGAATCTTGTGGGTAAAATAAAATATCGAGCAATACCCAACCCAATTTCAGCACTGTCCACAAATCCAAAAGTTTTGTCCACCTCCAAGCCTCGGACGGGCCGGGTCGACCCAGCCGGATTTCCTCCGCGAATCTAGTTTTCTTTCGCGCGCCGCAGCGCCGCTTTCGAATCGCGGCGTCTAGCCCAGTCTAGCCCCTTGCCACTTCCGGCCGCGAGCGTCCGAGCACACACGGCTACACACAATCGAAATGTAGACATAGCGCGCGGAATGAAATTGGAAAGCGTTGACACAGATCTTGGCATCGGGTTTGAAGGATTCCGGGCCGCGCGGCCGCACCGTGCGGGCCGGGGCGGGGCGGAGCGGGCGGGCCGGGGCGGGGTTTGCGCCGCCGCCCATTTACATAGGGGTGTGTGGGCAAACACGCGTGATTGTGTTTATCGTGCCTGCAAGGGGGCGGCGCGCGCTGCCGGCCGTCGGTCGAGCTCAAGGCCTGGCCCCGCCCCGCCCCGCGTCCGAGCCTATCTGCGGCCTGCGGGTGCGCTCGAGCACACTCTGTCCGCCGCACCGAGCGCAGTGCTAGTGGTCCGGCCCAAGAAGTGCGACATCGTCTGGGACCTCTGGCCCAAGGCTGCCCTAGGCCATGGGTCATTGGTGTCCTTAACAAGGCACGGCAAGGCACAGCAAGGCACACCATGCGGGCTCGCTCCAGAGCGCCCGCAGACAGACGGGTAGGCAACCCAACGAGCAGGCGAGGAGCCTGGCCGTCAGGCCGTCAGGCCGTCCCGGCCAGATTCCGGTGGCCGGGAGCCCCCTAATAATGCGTGCTGGGCGGGGCGGGGCTCGCCAGGGGCAGCGCAGTCTAGCGCATCGCAGGCCGCGGTCAAATCGCTGCGGCGACACTCGCCAACCCCGGCACCGCGATGTCCGGGCCGCAGGGCAAGGGGCGGGGCGCCGCTCGCCAATGTATGTACATAAATGGATGTGTATCCCTTCCTTCCTGGCGTGCCGCTCTCGGCCCTCGGCGCAGGGAGGGGAAAGGGAGAGCATCCTCCGACACTTTTTTTTCCGGTCCACCGGGTGCAACCCGAAGCCGGGCCGGGCATCGGACTTGCCAATAAACAACAACACACCCAGATTATGCGGCCTCTCGACTCGAATCCGTACGGAACGGCGCTCTCTACTCTCGGCTCCGCCCGGCTCTCCTGCTAAAGCGCGCCGTGATACTCTCAGCATCAGCAGCATGGCGGAGAGTAGGGAGTCATTGGGGCTGAACGGGAGCGTACACCGACTCTAATATTACTTTTGCTGACTCAATGACTTTTTACTTGACTCTTCTTGACTTTTTCTGTCTTTCTGATTTACTTTCCAGACACGTACCTCAGTCACTCTCCGTTCCCGTAACGAATTTGTCCGAGACTTTACTGACTTTTCTTTACTTCCATGACTTTTTCGACATTAATTAATTATTTTTTTGGACTTTTGTTTGACTTTCATGATTTCTTAAATATTTTCTTGGCTTTTTGCTGCTTTTTGACTGCTTCCCGACTTCTCTTAACTTAATGACTAAAATATGACTTTTCCTCGATTTCTTTTTGGTCAGCGCACAGACTGTCTCGAGTGATGGACCCAAGCTGGCCATCGCCGGGCCGCCGGGGCGGGAGTCGCTCTGCTCGCAGTCCTTCGGCCCGGCTGAAATCTGTCGGCCGGCCGAGGAAGCGGGCCGGGGGTGGCACGGCGACGCGGCGACGCGGCGACACGGCTCAAACGTTTATTGGGCGCTCGTCGTGGCGTCGCGGGCCGTGTCTGCCACCCCTCCCTCGCGTACACTTGACGCACGCCCGCGAGCGAGCGCGAACCACCCCGGCTGTCGCCGCCCCGCACTGTCGCCGGCAGGCACAAGGGGGCGCGCGCGGGGCCGCGGGGCGGAAGGAGAGCGGAGAGGCCGCGACGAAATGTCGGCTTATTGAGTCCAGGCGGGGCGGGGCGGCAGTTGCGTCGGAAGTGTTCCCGCGTTTATCGTTTCAAAGACGCGCTCCGGCAGCGTGCTTGTAACCCGATCAACTGAAAAGAGTGCGTCGCGCTTGCTTTTATTGTGTCTTATTTTTATTTCAAGGGCCGCCCCGCCCGGCCCTGCCCAGCTCGCTGTTTGCCCCCGCTGCCCCGGTTACGCAGAGCCACGCAGCGCCACGCAGCGCCACGCGGCGCGGCCTGCAAGAGGGCGAGGCGGGGTCAGGCAGGGCGCGGCAAGGCGTGGAAATCGTGCAATGGCAATGGCTGCGGGTCAAAATAAAGCTGACAATCAGGCTCGTAAAAGGGTCTGCGGAAAGCAGGCAGGCCGTATGGGTGTGTGTGTGTGTGTGTGTGTCGCGTAGATATAGAAGTGTCACATCGGGGCGGGGCGTAGGGGGCGAATTAATCGGGGGCGGGAGGGCCTGGCCTAAACCAATTTATTCCGCGGGATTATTTACACGGACAGCCGGCCGGGCGGCGGGCCGGCGCCCAAGGGCCGGTGCGCGGATGCTGGACTGCCCGACCCGAGCTGGGGCCGAGCCACGTCGCCGCGCCACGCCGCGTCGCGTCGTGCATGGCCCGACTGTCCCCCAAACAGGCCGAAAGAGTTACACGGCAGGGGCGGGGGAGGGGGAAGAGAGGGGACAAAGGAACGAGGGGGAGGGAGGGGTTATTCGCCCCTGTAATCAGGCCGCCATCGGCCCGTGAAATGGGGCGACGCGGGGCGACGCGGGGCGACGCGGGCGACGCGGGCGACGCGGGGCGACGCGGGGCGACGCGGGGCGACGCGGGGCGTCCCCTCGCACTCGCTTTGCCGTTCGGCCCCTGGCGGGGCCTGGCGGGGCCTGGCGGGGCCTGGCGGGGCCTGGCGGGGCCTGGCGGGGCCTGGCGGGGCCTGGCGGGGCCTGGCGGGGCCTGGCGGTCCCCAGTGGGGCGACGGCCAGGGCGCGACGCATCGCGACGAGCCGGGACGGGCCGCCACGCAGGTTGGCGGCAGACCCGACGATGCGCTAAGCGGCCGCGGATAAGTCACTTGCCATCGACCGACTCGGCGACCAGGAGTCACACTCGGAGGGCTTAAGCCATGCTGGAGCCATACTAAAGCCATGCTGAAGTAGGGATCGGAGGGCTGGAAATTTTGCCGGAAAAATTGGAAAATTTTCCGGTTTGTATGAAAAGTTTTCCACATTTTCACAATTTTTCCATTTTTGTCGAATATTTTTCCTGAAAAATTAGAAAACATTTTCGGAAATTTATCCAATTTTGATCCCTAGCTCCAGCATAGAGATCAAAATTTTCCATAAAAATATTGTTTGGAAAATTTCTGACAGTTTTCCAATTTTTCTGGGAAAAATTTTCGAAAACAAATGGAAAAATTGTCAAAATGCGGAAAGCTTTCCACAAAAACCGGAAAATTTTCCAATTTTTCCGGCAAAATTTCCAGCCCTCCGATCCCTAGCTGGAGCGGCTAGACGCTGCTAGACGCCACCTGGATAGCCCAGTGTCACCGCGAGTCCCGCCCAAGGGGCGAAGCGGGCACGCGGCCCCCCGCGGAGCACCGGCGCTGTGATGGCACGACTGAGTCACGAGTCACTCAAGTGCGTGAATCACATCAGGCCGGGCAGGTGCCTCCCTTCGACCGCCTCTCTCCCTCTCTTCTTCTCGCGTCCCCTCTCTCGCCCTGAGTCTGAGTCATCTCCGTGTCGCGCGTCGCACGGACATGGGCAGCAGTAGCGGCAAGCGCGGCCCCGCCATCGGTAGCCGGTGCCCCCGCCGCGTTCCGTCCAGCCGCATCAACTCCGCACCGCGGGCTGCCCCCCCCCCCCCCAGTCCCGCTGCCCGCTGTGCATCTAGGTCATATTTGCAACTCATTACGCGCAATTAGCGTCTGACGGTGCGGTGCGCGTCGCGGTGCGTCGCGGTGCGTCGCCTTGGCTTCATGACCCTTTGTGGCGTGCCGCTCGGCCGCCCGTCTCCTACACACCGCCGACCAGCCGAGGCGCAGAAAAAGAAACCGCCGGGGAGTGACATGAAGTGGGCGGACCGCCCCGCGCCGCCCCGCGCCGCCCCGCGCCGCCCCGCGCCGCCCCGCGCCGCCCCGCGCCGCCCCGCCCGGGCCCATGGGCCATGGCGAGCCACGCCACGCGGCGGCCCCGGCGGCCCCGGCGGCCCCCTCCGCGGGCAATACGGGGCCCGCAGGCCCGCAGGCAGGCCGAGGGCATTTTTGCAGTACAATAGCGGCAGGTTAATTATTTGAGGTCCGGGGGCGTGGCCGGCGTGGCCGGCGTGGCCCGGGCTGGGGAGTAATGCAGGATGTGCCGCTGGCTCGGCCGCCCCGGCCACGCGTTTTCTTTGTCGTTTCGCAGCCCGCCGCCTCCGCCGCATTGCGAGCAGGGCCCAGGCAGGGCCCAGGCAGGGCCCAGGCAGGGCCCAGGCAGGGCATGGGGGTCCTCGGCCCGTACATCACGGACACGCACGAGGTCGCGTGGACCAAGTTTACGTCTTGGTCGACCGGTGCGGCGCGCCCGGATGGTAGGCAATCTCGACCGCTTCTACGCAGGCGTGCCACGCGGGCTGGCCTACCCTGTGGCCGCATTGCCTGATGGAAAGTGGGCCGGGAGTGGGTGAAGGTGAAGCGACCGAGTCTACGCGGCCACTGTACTGCGCGCACTGTTTTCCCTCTCGGTGACGTCGGCGTCGCGTCGCGTCGCGTCGCGTCGCGTCGTCTGGGCCTGCGCGGCCTGCGCGGCCAGCCGGTGGCCTCGCGTGCCGCGTCCAGCCCGGAGCCCGCCGTCGTGCGTCATTGTCGATCACGGCTGCGGCCGCAAGTTATTTCAGTGATGCCAGAGGCCGCCAGAGGCCGCCACAGCCCTCATGGCGAATTATCGGCTGAATTAGCGCGGGGGTCATCGCCACCGGCATGATGGATGTCCCGCTATTCGTGTCACTCGGCGCCGGCCGGCGGGTGACCCGAAAATAATTATCGCCGAGACGAATCCATCACGCCAGCCTCCGCTGCCTCCGGGCCCGACTGGCCGGACTGGCGGAAGGGGAAGCGGCGAGTGGGAGTGAATGCCATTTCATTTATTTTGCCTCGAGTGTTTGCCTTCGGAGCCGACTTGCAATGACAAGCAATAGCGTGATGCAAATTTAAAAAACTGGTTTGTTTTAGCAATCCTGTCCCTTATTTGTTTGTTTTTTTAAATGGTCCTTTCTTGTTTTTTGATGCGTTTTCTGGTGAAGTATGAGATGTTCAGTCCCTGTTGCGCACTATCACCCGTGGGGCGCCGTCCAGTCGCCCGCACCGGCAGTGGCAGTGACCGAGGGGGATTTGAACTCGAGGCGCCACATTTCATGGAAGTATACATCATTCAAGAAGTAACTCCCGCGGATTCTTTCCGGGAGAAATAAGATGCTGCTGACAACAAACCGCCCGAAGAGGGGAGGCGGGTGAGTGGGAGGGGTGGGCCAGCCTGGGCGGACGCGAGGGTGGCAGTGAGGTCGACCGACGGCCCGGAGGCCCGGAGGCCCGGAGGCCCGGAGCCATGCCGGAGGCACGCCGGGGTTTGTGTGCAGCGGTGTGTACCACGATAAGTAATGAGACGCTGCGGGGAGGCGGGGCGGGGCGGGGCCGCCGCGGGGCCGCCGCGGGCCCGCGGAGGCGCTGCAAAAGGAGGAGGGCGATGGCGACGATACGGAGCATACGACCAGCGGGGCGCCGTGATAGCACACATGGCGGACAAAGCAATGACGAGGGCACGCAGCAGCCGGAGGAAGCTAAGGGTGCCCTTGAGGTACCCGTACCCGTTCCGCAGGGGCATCGCCAGATAGGCTCGGCGAGGTGGGTGTAGCAGGCAGAGCCAGGCAGAGCACGGCGGGTTGCGCCAATAGGGTGGCCGCGCGATTCAATCTGGTCCGGGCGAGGTGGTGCAGGGCGTGGCGTGGCGTGGCCGCCATCTGAGCGCTGCGATTGGATTCCGCCACCGGCTGATAAGGCAATCGGCCGGCCTCTGTCTCTGTGGCCCAGCCTGGCCCAAGCCTGGCCAGCCGCCCTTCAATGATCACGCGCTGGTCGTCACAGAAGCTCGCCCCTTTTTTTCGCCGGTCCTGTTTTTCAGGCAGGCCGCGCGGGATCTGCACGCACGAGATGCATGACCGCGCTGCGCCCCGCCCCGCCACCGCCGAGCGCATTTCCGTTTTTCGTCGAAGCGGTCATGATGAGGGACTTGTTTACAGAGGAATAACCCCGCAGCCTGGATGAGTCCGGAGAGCACCACGCGAAGCGGGAAGGGGGGGGGGGGGGGGTAGATTTGCAATTTCGCGGCCATCGAGATGTTCATTAAAGACCGTTATTGGATTGCCCCCGGCGCGGAGTGTAGTGTACAGGCCCCCGCGGCACCCCGTACCGCACCCGCGCCTGGCCCAAGGCCTGGACCGGAGGGGAGGAGAGGGGCCTTGATAAAGAGATACGCCCTTTAATCCCGACACGGGCCGTAACAGTCCGGGATGGGATTGGAAGGGGATCACCATAGGTTTGCCTCGGCCCGCTCCAGCCCCAGAGGACCGTGGCTGGGTGCGGGGTGCGGCGGGGGCGAGCCCATTGCTGGGCGCGTGCCTGGTCATGTGACCACTACGGCTTGCCCGGCCTAGCCGGGCGGGGCTGCGCGGCTCTGATGTATCGGACGAGTGTGCATGCCCGGGCAGGCCAGCACCAGCTGCGCGGCCCTAGGCGCGGCCCTAGGCACCCCCTGCACGCCTGGCCATGGCCGGGGTGGCGAGAGGGTGGCCACTGGCCTCGCAGGGACGGGGAGGGCGAGGGCCTGGCGAGGGCCTGGCGAGGGCTCACAGCGCGGTGTGGCAAGGCCCGCAAGGCCCGCAAGGCCCGCAAGGCCCGCAAGGCCCGCAAGGCCCGCAAGGCCCGCAAGGCCCGCAAGGCCCGCAAGGCCCGCAAGGGCCACCGCGCTGTTGGATTCACTCCCCCCGCGGACATCTCTCCCTCACGCGCGCGACGCGCGATGGCGTGCCTGCGCGCGACCTCTCGTAAAGCATACGCAGCGTCCAACCCCGCCCCGCCCCGAAGCTGACGCCGGCCCGCTAGTCCACTGGCCCGGGGGACGCGTCCTGGCTCGCGCTGGCTCGCGCCTGCGAACGGCCCAGCGAGAGAAAGAAAACCGCTTTACGGCGCATGGGAGGCGGCGCCTCAGCGCCTTGGGACGGCTTCGCTTGTTACCGACGCGGCGGCGGAAAAAGTAGCCGCGTCGGCCTCGGACACAGTGTTCGGACAGGGCACTGCTGGGCGCAGGCACCGCTGGCACCCTGCCTGCTGGAGCTGGAGCCATGCCGGCTGGAGCCGTGCTGGAGCCGTGCTGGAGCCCTCAGCCCAGCGGCCCAGCCCTCGTAAAGCGGCCGTCGGGCGGCGACCATTAGGTATGCAGCCCGCGCAGCCCGCGCCAGCGACTAGAAAATGAAGCCCGGTGCGAGCGGCGTCGTGGCACCGATCCCTGGCCTGGGTTGGCTTGCGTTGCTTTGATGACCGCCTCGGCCAGCCCTGCGTAGCCCGCAGGGAGGCTGACACTCGTGCCCCGGGGCTCCGGTTCGGGACTTCCGGGCCTCCGGGGATGCTCGCGGCGCGTGCAGAAACGACGAGATCCCCGGCCGCCAGCCTCGGCAGCACAGAAGATAAGGGAGGCTGAAGAGGCCGGACATCATGTGGCACGAGAGCGAGTGGGGCGAGGGCCGGGCGAGGCCGGGCGAGGCCGGGCGAGGCCAAGCCCGTCTTATCGGTGGCCGGCACGACGCGGCCAGGCCAGAGAAGACGTCCAGCGGCAGCGGGCTGGACCCGCTCGACGCTCCCTAGTTGGACCGCGGTTCGGGGGTGTGGGGGGCTAGGGCCAGCTAGGGCCTTAAGCCCCCTCCCCGCGAGCTCAAGGCCACGGAGGGTCCGTTTATGAACCGCGGTGGCAGGGCCAAGTTCTTGCAATGTCGCCCTCGTTGGATAGCAAGGGGTGGGAATCGAACTCACTGACCCCGCCCAGGACGAACGACCCATCATCTAGCGCGAGCCTGAGACAGCGAGTCTCTCCTTCGCCTCTGGGTGGGACGCAGCACGAGGCACGGTGCCACTTGGAAACCGCACGGTGGTGCCACAGATGGGGTCAGTTATCGGCCACGTGCCGAGTGGTGGCTCGCCCCTTTCTCGGCCCCGCGAGCATCCCCAACAACGAGTGATTTGTGATGAATCGGCTATCGCACCTCGGCTCGCACCTCCCCGCCCCGCCCCGCCCCGCCCCGCCCCGCCCCGCCCCGCCCCGCCCCGCCCCGCCCCGCCCCGCCCCGCCCCGCCCTGCCCTGCCCTGCCCCCGCTATCGGACCCAGCCGTATCGTGTTGACTCACGCCTTCGAGGCCCGCCCCCCCTTCTCCCTCCGTTTTATGCCATTCCATCTCCCCCTTTTCCTCCTCCTTTTTCGTCGTCGTCGTTGTCGTCGTGCACCCCCTGTCTAGTTTTCTTCCCCGGCCCTTCATCAGCCGCTCACTCGTCCAGCTCCGTGCCCCCTGCATGCGCCACCCCTCGCCCGCCTCGAATGAGGCACGACCGCCACGACACTTGAGATCGGCAGCGCCGGGAGTTACGACCTTCCGACCCGGCTGCTGCTGCTCCGCCCGCCCCGCCCCGCCCCGCCCTGCGCTGCACTGGTGCGGCTGATGGCGCGGAGACCGTTGGGCCCTGAAACGAACCAGAAGCAGGAGCAGCGGTTGCGGCGGTAGCGGCGGTAGTGTGGTGATCGCGCGGGGTGGCATTGATGCCTGGCGGCCTGGCGGGTGGGGTGGGCCAGGGACAGATGGCCGGGACCAGGGCCAGGCAGGCGGCCAGGCATTTGCACATCAAGCAGAGCGCGGCTGGCACGGCTGGCGCGGCTGGCGCGGCTCTAGAGCCGTCGCGTGGAACTAGACCAAGGACGAGCCGGACGAGCTCGCGGGGTTGCGCGAGGGCATTCGGCTCGAGCAGCGCGGCGGCCGTCAGGGAATGAGACGCGCTGAGCCGCATTCACGGACGGCGACGGAGGGGGCAGGCTAAGGCAGGTACGGCGGGGAGAGGAAGCAGGGAAGGGCTTCGAAAAAGTTGGGGCCAAGGTCGAGAGCCGCAGCAGCGAGCCGACGAAAGGCAGACCGCGGAACACTGAGGTCCAGTTTGCAATCAAAGTAACACTAGATTCTGCGATGATTTTGGTTTGCGATACCATCGAATCATCGCAATCTCAGATGCAATGATTTTTTCATTGCAGTTTTTTTGTGTTAAAAGTATGGCAAAATATTGCAATGATCGCACAATTTGTGATGATCATAGCAAAATTTTGCTATACTTTTAACACAAAAAACTGCGATGAAAAAGTATTGCAAAATTTTGCTATAATTTTAACACAATTGTTTGCGATGAAAATGTATCGCAAATTTTAGTGTTGAAAGTATTGCAAGTTGCGATGAATTTTCATCGCCAGAATTTGGTGATGATCATCACAAGCCCAGGCTCAGTGAGGAGGCTAACTATAGCAGGGCCCTGGGGACCACGAAGGTAGGCAGCCCGCCGCACCAGCCTGCCGTCAATCACGGTGCCAAACCGGCCAGGGCTTGCGAGGTTATCAAACCGGGCAGCGCCAGGCAGCGCGCTCGAGGTCTAGGCGGCATGAGTCACGGCCACCAGTATGATTCACTAAACTAGCCGCTCGCTCCCTCGCTTCACCTTCTCGCTCGCTCGCATCACGGAAAGGATTGAGTAGGGGGGAGGGAGGGGGTAGCAGCGCGGTGAGCGGCAGCGGCAAGACTGCGTGGCGTACCACAGCGCGACTGTAGAAGGTGCGGAATCAGATTCACATGCTTATTCACGTCCTAATTGCAGACGCAAAGTAATGCGAGGGTCGCGGTGCGCGACGCAGTACGGCGCGAATCTTAATATGTAACTGGCGGCGTCCGCGAGGCCTAGCGACGCGCGCCACATCGCGGCCCGCCGCGGCCCGCCGCCCTCAAAGGTATCATTGCGCCAGCGAGTGTGTGCGCCAATTGAAAATCCCCAAGCAGGGGGGCGAGTAATGAGGGGGGAAATTAATCTGCTTTTGCGGCGGCACCGTCGGGACCAGCCAGGAATCGAACCCGAGTCCCTCGGAAGGAGTGGCAAGTCCATCGGCGATCCCCCCAGTGCACCAGACTGCGAACGATCGTGGAAACGCGGCGGCCGGGGGCGTTGTTTCTTGTTTCGGCCGAACCAGTGCACCGAGGCTCGCTAGCCGCGCTGCCGCGAAGCCGCCTCCATCGCCTAGCGTCGAGAGAGACGGTGGGCGCGGTGAGTCACCGGGCTCGACGAGGTGCCTGGGCAGAGTGACTAAGAGGCAGGGGCGGCGAGGTAGCGCCATCGCGGAGGCAGAGGGAGATGCCTTGCCGAATTGGAATCATTTTTCGCCAAGTATGTGGCGTGGTCTACAGGTGACATAGCTGTCACCACCTCCGGGGTCCGCGGCTGGGGAAGGCGGGGGTGGCCCCGCGACCCTGACACTCTGGCAGCATCAGCAGCGAGCGCGACCCGCGAAGCCCGCGACCCGCGAACCGGCACATGTCACTTTACGGCCCAGCAGACACCTCCACGCACGCAGGCAGATGCCAGGACGCGACGGGTCGCGACGGGCGGTGACGCAGCCGGCGTGAGTGCGGCGCCGACACCGACACCCGCGGAGTGGTCCCGGGCCCGCACTTCCCGCGACCAGAAAATGGCATCGCGCAGTGCACCGGAAAAAAGAAAAAGGCAGACCCTCGAAGTCTCCTTGCCTTGCGCCTACCCTAGCTCAGCTTGTGGTACTGTTAGGGCGACGGCGTGCCAGCAAGCGGTGTCCTTGCCTCCGCACCGCGGTCGACGTCCTGCGGCCGGAGCGGGGCCCAGGCGGGACCAGGCGGGGCCAGGCGGGGCCAGGCGGAGCCAGGCGGGGCGGGCCTAAAGGCTCGCTGGCCGCGAGTGCAGCGTCCCCGCGGCCTTGGGATGAGCCGGCAGCGCGGCAGAGCACGGCAGAGCCGGGGTTTAATTCACCGAATTGCCGATTGTCAGGCCGCGGCAGCCACGGCGGCAGCGCGACAGCGGCCGGCCGGGCCAGTCGGGCCGACACGACCAGCCTGGCCAGCCCGTCGAGGAATCCGAGGCAAAAAGACTCGGCCCGGACCGCCGGCCCACCGGCCGGCCCCCGCTGCCAGAAATCGCAGCGGACCGCAGTCTGAGGCTGCAGTTGCCTACCGCCGGGTGGCCGCCGACAGCCGGCACTTCCGGCACTGGTGCACCACGAGCTAGCCTACTGTGTCGGCGCGGTAGCCGATGCAGAGCGAGTGACCCCGGAGTCGCCGGTCAGAGAAGCCGGGGCTTTGCCTGGCCCTGAGCACGGTCGAGTGAAGGGGTAAATGCCCGGAGCTGGACTCAGCATAACGAGCGAGGGGCCGGGCCGAGGGCCTCGAGGCCCCGGAGGCCCCGGAGCCTTGAGGCTCCAGGGCCCAGATCTGGCGACGACGGCCCTCGGTGGGGCCAGCCTGGGCCAGCACTGCCAGCGGGTTGAAAAGAAAAACAATAGGAGGAAGGAGCCACTGCTGCACGCGCACGCACTGTGCCCATGCATTATGCATCTCAATGTCGGAATAATGCTCTCGCCGCCTCGATATGGCGCTACCCCTCTGCCCGGCCAAGCACGCCCGATTGGAGATGGCCCCAGCGACCTCTGCGCTCTGCTGTGCTGGATCTGGTCACCCATCGGTTAATTGATTGTCCTCTCGATTTAAGGCGCGAGCGAGGGTGGCGGGGCGGGGGCTCATTCCATAATGCATTAATAGCGGAGTGGGGGTGTGCAGACGATGCGACAACCGTGGGACACCTCCGCCAGGCCTGTAATATATCGCCCGGCCCGGAATGTTTTGTTTCGGAGCGCGGGGCGGGGCGGGGCGGGGCGGGTACTAGCCCACCCCGTATCCAGTGATGTATCGGCCGACTCGGAATTCCGTACTTGCCCCGCCGCCGCGGCCGATTATCGAATCGGAGGGCGGCGCAAAGGTCGCGGCTACTTTTTGCTCGTGTTTGGTCCTCACTTTTTTTTTTTTCGAATTCCCCTCCCCGTTTCCCTTTACTGCCGAAAAATGTCACTGGGTGGGTCCTCGCGCAGCCTCGTAACTCACTGGCCGGCGGTACCGAAGCAGGCTGCGGACTACGGCGTCGAGTGGGGCTAGCCTGGGCTAGCCTGGGCTAGCGAACGGCATTTTATCCCCAGGTTTCGAAACTAACGCCACTCGCAGGTCCGTAATCCGTGGGTACAAATAGCTGTACCTCCACAAAAATAACCACTATGTGGGCTGGGTTGGCCCGGAGCCAGAGTCGATTTTCATCTCGCGCATTTTCGAAGCGCCGACAAAAACGAGTTGTGATTATTATAACGTCCAATGAAAATAAGGCTGCTGACGACGACGCTCGCCGCACCGCGACGCGACGCGACGAGGGCACCTCCTCTAAACGATCCCATTTCCCCCGGAGGCCAGCCGAGCAGGAGATGTCCCTGGCCGTGGCCAGCGGCCGTCGCCCCTGTCTGCCTGGCCCCTCCAGGCCGCCCCCACTTTCATTTCCTCTCTTTGGCTGCTTGTGAGCGCGGCGGCGGCCTGGTGGCCCTTGTTGTTTTTGTTGCTGATGATGTTCCCATGGATTCCGTTCCGCCAAGACTGACCCGGGCCGGGCGGGCTGCTTCGCGGCGTGGCGCCGGCCCCGCTCGGCCCCGCTCGGCCCCGCTCGGCCCCGCTGCCCCACGTTCGTCTCCCACCGCGACGAATGCGCATCGGGCCCAAGCCAACGGTGCGGACGCCATCATACATGGCGACACCGCCCGCACTCCCGCATACGTGGATCTAAATCGGACTCACCTACGAAGGCGTACCTGCGTACCTGTCATGTTAAAGGATAGGAGTTGCGTCTTTGTTGGCAAGCCAAATGTAGATCCGGCCTTGTTGGACGCACTTTGTCACTGACGAGGGGGCGCCAACCGACGACACCTACGGCCGCCTCGCCGCGCTCGCCGCCCGGTCGCCACTTCCGCAGTGCGATACTCTTGTTGCGCTCGCGCGTCCAAATCTCCCCAGCTGCAGGCTGAGCCCTCGCGGGTCGAGCACAGGCAGTGAGCCTCTGAGTCATTCGGCAAGACGTTCCGAAATCTCGCGACGTTTATCCAAGCCTTTGTGGGCCACGCATCGGACAGCAGTCTCAAGTCTCCCTTGCGTTGACAACCTCGGGGGAGTCTCACGGCCAGACGGGGCGGGGCGGGGTCGTTGTCCGCCGCGCTGCCGCGCTTTCCATCCGTGGCCGCCATGGTGGCCTGCGGTCTGCCGGGTGGCGCCACCGCGATGACGCCGCGACGGTCACGTGGCGGCGCGGCCGGGCGGCGCGAGGTGCGTGGCGCCACGGTGGCGCGCTGCGAGCGCTGCGAGCGCTGCGAGCGTTGCGCGGCCTGACGCTAGCCTCGGCCAGACCGTCGCTACTTGACCGGGGACGGGAGCGGCTCGCGATGCGATGCGATGGGATCGCCGCGCCCGCAGAGGCTGCTTGATTAGGCGGTGGCCGAACCAGCGCTGCGGTCTCGGCGCCTCGGCGGCCAGAAAGAGGCCGCCGCCTCGCCTACCGCCCGCCACGCCACCTCCTCGCACCCTTGGACCGGGCGCCATCCTCCTTAGGGTAGCCTGCGCCGGCCGCGGACCCCGCCGCGTCGCGTCGCGTAGAGTCGGGTCGCGGCCCCGCGGGGCTGCCTATCCTCCCGCCTGCCCGGCTGCCCCCCCGCCATGGGATTGTCCCGCTGCATAACGTGTCGTGCAGCAAAGTCATACGGGTTCACGACCCGAAATTGCTTAATAACAACAATTAGAGAGAGGCCAGGGCAGGGGGGCAGCCTTGGGGGCAGCGCGGCGTGGCGAGACGTGGGCTCGATGATCGGGCCTCCGCCTCCACCCTGATCACCACAACCAACGTTAAGACACTGTCTTTGGGGGCCCACGAGGTATGTCCGTCATCATTCGCGTGAGGGAAAGGAAGTCCCATTCTGTCCTGGCAACACAAAGTTAAACCTGCCACTGCAAAGTTACTCTGTTGCAGGCAAAGTGACGTTCACAGGCGTTCAGTTGGATGCACTCTATTTTCAGTGTTAGTCTCTTGCTCTGTAGCACGTATCCTTGATAAATAGGTTCAAAGTAGGTCCAATCTTGTAAATCTTGTAAAAATTAGGTTTTCCTTCCTGAAAATTTAGAGAAAAGGAAGGGAAAAGCCAGGAAGGGTACTATTAGAAATCCTAGTTACAAGGAGTATTCGCATCTCCATCGCGGGTTTTCCATCGTGGTTTTAAATTTTGCCTTTATAAAGTCATCCCCCTCTCCGTCTTTTCCATTTATCCCCTCCCACTCTCGTGCGGTTTCGCCGGCGCATCGCTGCGCGTCGGGTTGTTTTGAGTCCAACATGGGGTCTCAGACCGCACCCGAGTCAGCGCTTCGTTCGGGCCGGAGCCATGGCCAGAGACGGACGGTGATTCAGCAGTCTGGGCTCTTTTCGGCCCCCGGAGCAGCCAGCAGCCCTACTGCTTCCCCGGCCTCCCGTCTGGACGGGACGGTCCACCCACGGTCCTGAGTCTAAGCCAGGGGCTCGAACAGAGCGCCGTGCGGCTCTGTAGGGGCGGTACCAGCGGGATAGGTACACTCTAAATGTATTCAGGGACTGTACGCTACAAAGCATGCTGCACAGAAGACAACACGCTTGAAAACACGCTGTTTCTGATCACCTCAAAAAATGTACCCTCAGCTGCTATGACCGCCTCACCACATCGTAATAAACGGACCCAGGTAATTTTTTAAAAACCAATCTTTTTGAGACCGCAACAATGTTTCAATATTTGCATGGTCTCAAGGTCACCAAAGAAAAGTTTCTCTTCCAAGTGAAGATATTGCCAATGTTTTGATATTTCTGCTGCATTTGCATGCAATTCTGTAAAAAGTGACGGGAGACAAGAATCGCTGGAGCATACATTCTTTAAAAATGCTCTTTTCTGGATTTTATCATTTTATCCCCCCCATCAGCGAGTGCGGGGCAAGAGAATAATGTCGGGGAAAGGACGGAAGAGGAGGAGGGAGGAGCTCGGGGAGGAGGCGGACGGAGGCAGCGGCCCGCTGGAGTCCTTGGTTGGACAATGCCCCCGTGCCTTGCCGGATGGGGGCACCTCCATGCCTCCGGCCCTCCGGTCCTGGCCCTCCGCCTGCCCAGCATCTCTCGTTTCACAGGTTCACCGCGTTCGGGCCCGGTGGGCTGGGCTAGCGCTGGGCTAGCGCTGGGCTAGCACTGGGCTAGTGCTGGGCTAGTGCTGGGCTCGGTCCGCCGTCGCGGCCCTCATCGCCGAGCCGCGGACCTCGATTGGCCTCGGCTGGCCTCGGCTAGCCATAGGGCATGCTCTGGCTGGACCGGCGGTCGCGGCGATCTACTTGTGTGGCCGAGCTCCAGGCTCGCCATTCTGTTTGTTTTCCGCACGGCGCTCGGCTCGAAACCGCCGTACAACAAACCTAAATGAGGCAATCTCCCGCGACGCCTGCCTGCAGTCCCTGACTAGTCCCTGACTAGTCTCGGACCAGTGCCTGCAGCCCGGACGCGTGGATGTGTGAGCGGCGAGAGCGAGCGCGAGGTGGGAGACGCGCCCCCGACGTGCTGCGGTTGGCCGCAAAGGGGAGGCCGGAGGGCCCCTCCGGTGGGGGCGACGAGACGAGAGACTAGGCAGCGCAGTCGGCCTGGATGGGGCTCAGGTAGACTCGAGTTGGCGAGGGCGACGGCCGCCCGGCAGGTAGGCAACGGCGCGCCTGACTCGCAGGGCTGCGCGGCGGACAGCCTATCCTCCGTTCGCAAGGCGCTCGCAGCTCTACGCAGGGCTTGCGCAGTGGCGTTGCACCGCAGCGCATCGGTGGCCCCGGAGCCACCCTGACTCCGAGTCCATCACGAGCCCCGGGCGCGTCAGCGTCGGCCCGGCATCTACGACTTCCGGCGTTGCCCGGCTCCCCGCCGCTCCTACCAAAAAATACCCCCCCCCCCGCCCCTCCTCCTCCCCTGGTCAACCCTCCCCGCCTCCGCCGGCCCCGGCTCGGTCGCACCGCACGGCCGCCTCACAGCGCCACGCCGACGGGGCCTCCAGCCCCACACGGGCTCATCATCAAGTTGACCCAGGAAAAAATTCGGCTGTGGCGTCGGCAAGCCCCATGGCAAGCCCCCCTACCGCGACGCGCTGAGCGCGCTGCGTGACGATGCTAACGTCCCCGTCCAGTGGGCTCGATGCGCGTCGCGTCGCGGCCCAGCGAGGCGCGACGACACGCCAGCAACCACGGGGGACGGTAAATTTCTCATCTCCCGTTCGCCCAAATATAAACGGACTACTGTGCATGGAAAATCCCAGCGGGCGGTGCAAAAAGATTGGATTGGCGTGAGGCCGGCGGCGGCCTCGAGACGGGCGAAATCGCGGCCCTCGGCGTCCACGTCGTCGACGCTGGGGGCCATACAGCACTGGGCGGCGCCGACCTCACGGGGCGGAACGAGCGTGGGACTTGCTCGAAAAAAAGTACCGCAGTCAATTTTTCTGAAATTTAATAGGCGCGTCTCCATCGATAGCGCATCGCGCGGTGTCGCGTGCGGCGCGCTGTGCGTACGCGCTGGCCGGGCCGGCGATCCCTGGCCCCGCCTCGCCCCGCCTCGCCCTCGCACTGCTTGAGCTCGGCCCGGCCCCTCGCGTCCTCGCGTGAGCGGCGACGCCGAGTCGCGTCGCGTGTCGCCTTCTTGGCGTTCGCACGAATTGCGCCATTACGATAATGCGGCCATTTAATTATTCAAAGCCGGCCGGGCTGGCGACGCAGGCGACGCACCGCGACGCGACGAGACGCGCCGAGCCGGCGGGAGTTCAGCGTCACTTCTGGTCGACCGGTAATCTTCCGGATGGTCACACTGGGACACTTGTTGACTCCTTTTTTTCGGGGCGCAGCGCGTCGGCACGGGTGGAACGGGGCGGGGCGGGGCGGGGCCGGGCAGGGCGGGGCGGGGCGAGAAGAAGAGCAGAGGGAAAGGTAAGGCGAGGGCCGGGTATGTGTTGCGTTACGGCAGCAGCACGCCGCCGTGCGACCGCCGTGCGACCGCCACGCCGCGGATGTGGTTTTGTCAGGACCCTCGGTCGCTCATTCTTCCAAGGCGAGCATGGGCTGGCCGCGCCGGGCCCAATGCCGGGCCCAATGGCCGGGCCAGAGCGAGCGCAGCGGGGCACAGCGCCGTGACCTCAAGGCTGGCCCGGCTGGCCCGGCTGGCCCGGCCGGGCCAAGAAAACACATCGTTGAACCCAGGCCACGCAGTGCGCGCCGCGCGCACCACTTCCCTCCTGCGGGCATCCTGTGGTGCCTCTAGGAATTCCCATCGCCTAGCCGGCCTAGCCACCGTTCCGGCCAGGCCGCGCCTCATTCCAAGCAGGAGATTGCGCGCGGTGCACCAGAGTGTCGTGACGAGGTATCGAACCGAGAGCTGCTGGCTCGATCAGGCACTGGTCAGACCGAGGATGACGGTGTGAGTAACCGCGAGGGCCCGCTGGGCGCGGTGGGCGCGGTGCCGGGAGGCAGGCCACCCAACGTGCACTGACCTTTATCCCTTTTATCTCGCGTAGGAGCATTCCAGATCATCCCTTGCCAATACGTAACAAACATAAGCAAGGATGAACCTAGTCTCCGCTGTACGAGGAACAAGACTTTTTAAGCCTTTCACCTATGGCGGGCATGCTTCTACCGTGTTGAGGCGGATGTTATCGGGGTGGAGCGAAGAGGGGCTGCTGGCGACGCGGCGACGCGCTCCAGGGCAAAATGGAGAGGTCGCGTCGCGTCGCGGCCCTGAAGGGCGAGGGGCAGGCCACAGCGGTGCATGGTGTCATGCACGGAGGCCGTCTAGCCGGGGAGGGGCAGGCGGGGCGGGGCCGAGCACACAGCCCCTGAGCACGACGACGGGGTTGCGGAGTGGGCCTAGGGTGTCACGATGAGACCAGGACCGGGGGCGGTTGGGAAAGGGGGGGGGGGAGGGAGGGGTCCATGCATGCGCCCACACGTGACAGGCGTGTCTAAACGCTGCCTGCAGCTCCATTACGCCCCGATGGTGGAGGCTATGGGGGCTGAGGGGAGCCCGCCGGGAATTTTCATGCTCAACCCCCGAAAGGGTTGCCGGCTGCAAGACACTTCCGGGCCGCCGCTTGGCCGGACCCTGATGGCGCGGGGCGGCAAGGGGTTAGCGAAGGCTTTGCCCGCGGTTGCCGGGGCCCTGGCCGGGGCCGTGGGCTGGGAGGCAGGGACCCGCAGCGCGGCCCGGGCCGGACCCTGCCGCTCTGTCCGGCTCTGCCCCACTTTCCGACAGCTCCGATTCCTATTCATCACCTTCTGCCCCTGGCGCCGGCTTGCCGGCCCTAGGCCCACCCACCCCCCACCCTACTCCGCATCCCGCACTTTTGCAGGTTTTCCAGATTTTCCACTCGAGCGGCGCGCTTGATTGATGTTAGTCTCGCTTCGGAGGGAGGCCTGCCTCGCCTCGCGCCGCCCCGCGCCCGGTAGGCCCGCCCTCGGCCTCAGGGCAGCGAAAGGCCAGGGCAGCCCTGCCCTGACGCCGCCGAGGGCTGGGGCCCGCGAGAGGTAGGGTGACGTTGATGAAGGCAGACGGAACGAAGAAATGTCAGAAGTAATGAAAGAGACGCGGGGGTCGACGCGGGCTGAGGAGGGGAGGCGAGCCGGGGGCAGGGGGGGGGGGGCAGAGAATGGGAGAGGGGAAAAGGGACGAGGTCGAGGAGGGCTCGGGGGTGACGAGACTATATTTCCTGATAGCCGCCTGGCCGTGGCTGCCCGCACCACGGCAGTGGCTGGAGCGGCTGGAGCGGCTGGAGCGGGCGCTAGCTGCCGGTGCAGCGCGGCCAGGTAGGCTCTCTGATTATTACTCACCGCGTTACTCACAGCTTGCTTCAACGCCGTGACGTATGTTGGGCGGTGCGGGGCGGGGCCGCAAGCCGCAGGAGGCGCCCTGATGAGGGTGCCTCGCGTGCACGCACGC
Source organism: Albizia julibrissin (assembly GCA_037074505.1). NCBI lineage: Eukaryota > Viridiplantae > Streptophyta > Magnoliopsida > Fabales > Fabaceae > Albizia > Albizia julibrissin. Next base: position 34,375 of record JAYWLI010000156.1, read on the forward strand.
TCGAGTGGTGCACGCGTGCACGCCAAGGCAGTGACAACGAAATTGATAACGTGAAATCGCGGTAGGGCGGAGCGCCCACCCGGGCCCACCCCTCCGGGCCGGGGATGGAAATCAAGTCGGGCCGAGAAGGGAAAAGGGAAAAGGCTCGGTAATTGGAAATCGCCGACGTGGATCACTTTCGGGAATCGACGCGACGAGGCCGGGGGCAAGCCGGTGTCGGCGATGGTGTCGGACGTGCATGCACGCACCTCAACGAGGGCAGTATGCCCGATACCCTCGCAACCCTTCCCTGCCGCCTCGGAAGGCTGGTTTCATGGTGGAGGGGTATGCCACGCGTGAAGGGGTAGGCGGGCCGTGGTGACGCCGATGCCGGCGGACGCCCGTCCCCGAGGCTCCGCGGTTCTCTGCTCCATCCCTCGCGGTCGGTACGCGCTCTCTATTTTTGTTTGGGGGAGGGATCGACGGAGATTGGCCAATCGCCCCTCGGCTGTTGCGGCGAGTCTTTTCTCCTCTCCGGCTTGCGGGGCACATCCACTCTCCTGCCCCTGTCCTCCGTAGCCCGCGTAGCCCGGCGTAGCCAGGCGTAGCCCTCCTTGTGTCGTGTCGAGCCGCACGCGCCGTGCTCTCTGCCTCGCACCCCTCCCTCGGGGCCTCCGGGTGCCCCTGGGCCCGGGGCGGCCCACAGCCCCATGCGCTGCGGCCTGCGGCCTGCGGCTGCGGCCCCCGAGAGGGCTCGGAAGCGACACACGCTGCTTTGGCCCTCTACCGCCCCACTCAGCTCTGCCCCACCCCACCTTACCTCGGCTCAGGACCTGCCACCCCACCCTTGGAGCCATCCATCCATCCAGGCGGCGATGTGGCGGATGCGCCCTGGTCTCCAGTGAAGCCTTGCCCAGCTGACAAGACTCGGTGGGGTATTCCGCAAATAGCGACAGCTTTGTAAGTTTTTATAGGAGACAACAACATTTTTAATGCGCATCGCCGCCCTCGCCGAGTACTGGTCCGCCAAGGTGTGGCAACCTCCACCGAGGCTGCGCCAACGCTTCTTACGGTCCCCGCCACCGCAGAGATGACCGCCGTCACAGCCAGACATCCCCAGGGCCCGCGCTAGGTCAGGGTCCTGCCCTGCCGTCCTGCCTCGGCCCGCGCCGCAAGGCCAAGCGCCTGGATCTGCTCGTGACACGACGCGCCACCGCGCTTTTTCAGCCACCCCATCCCGGCAGGGATTCAGCGATTTAGCCCTCATGCGTGATGCTTCTTGCGCCACCACAGCTCCGGCGAGGGCGGCAGAGCGGCAGGGCTCGCGACGCGCGTGGATCCAACCAGACCGCTTGACCCGGACACCGGACCCCTTCCCCTCTTGCTTGGGCTGGTGCTAGAAGATGGGCAAAAACTAGAGCCAAGAAAGCCCTACCCCCTCCCTCCGTCAGCGCACGTTTGCGCTTGCGTGCGAAGGCAACGCCCGATGGCCAATACATCCTCTACCACCCACCAGGAGTATGAGGCGAACAGGGTCGCACTCAGAGCTTCCCCGCAAATAGGTAGCCTTGCCGTCCTCACGCGTGGCTGTCGTCTGTCGTTGCGGGCTGGCCTACCCTGGCATCCACAGGCGTGACTCGCACCTGTTGTGCTCAGCCACGCTCAGCAGAAACAATTTTGCAGGTGAAATACGGTACGGAGAGGGTCTGGCTAGGCATGGCTAGACGGCGCTGGGCCGGGCTGGGGTCTGGCAAGGGATGTCCCACAAGCCCGACCCCGCCCGGCCCCCAAGCCTCCACGCCCTGGTTGACGTCGCTGCTTTCATGGCACTATCGCCCGCAGGGGCGGCATGCCGTGCGCAGCATGACACTGCGAGTGCAGGTGGCGCTCTCAGGGCAGGGCCTCGGGGCCTCCAGCCAGCGGTTACGGACTGGGCCACTACCTGCTCCTGCCCCTGTACATGCTCCTGTGCTCACTCATCTTCCAGTGGCCGTCAACCAGAGCGACTGCAGAGCGGCTTCACTCTTATTTTCCTACTCCAAAAACGTACCAATTTACATTTTAAAAATGTACATACTAGAACGCCAAAAGGCTGGAACGCGACGCGAAAGGGGAGGCAGTGAAGGAGGGAGTCATGCATACACGGTTCGCGTCGCTCGCTCGATATGGATGTTTATTTGTCATAATTTAATTAGGTGAAACGTAACCTGACCATAACCTAGCCCTAACCCTAACCTCACCTACCATAAGCTGTTACTGTCAGTGGCATTTGTCCGTCAGTCCTGTCGGTCTGGTCAGTCCTGTCGGTCCTGTCGGTCTGGTCAGTGATGTCAGTCATGTCCATCATGTCCGTCATGTCCGTCATGTCCGTCATGTCCGTCATGTCAGTCATGTCAGTCATGTCAGTCATGTCAGTCCCGTCAATCCTGTCAGTTCCGTCAGTTCCGTCAATATTAGCCTAGCCCAACAGTCCCACCTGAATTTTTTTGGGTCTCGTCAGTCCCACGGGCGACTAAAATCCAGCGAAAATCGAACCCGGGGGAATAGCGCTCCGCCGGAGCTCGCTTTCTCCGCGAATTAAGCGGAAATATAATAACAAACCCATAAAATTATTGCAGGCGTTTTTGCATTACATTTGACCGCAGCAGCGACTCCTTCATTCCAAAAGTTTGCCGGATGAGCAAGCAGGCAGGGCAGCCGGGTGTGCGCTCCATTCCGGGCGGGGCGGCGTGCACGTGCATGAGGCTCGGCGGCGAAATCAGCTCATAAATGATCCGCACGTCTTTCTCACTCCCCGCCACCCCTTTTTCCCGAGCCGTAATGTGTGTGCGTTCAGAAAGCTCCCCCGGCCCCGGTCGGTATAGCGCCCCCGCCCCGCCTTGCCGCGGCCCAGCCCGGCCTGTCTGTCGAGGCCGGACGAGCACGTTATTGGGAAGGGGTAGAGTGCAGCGCACACGAGTTCGGCCATATTTTTCTTTAAACGCACGGGCAAGCTGGTCGCGAAGCTGGGGGTGAGGTAAGGGGACCGCGGAAGTGCAATCTTGTGCTTGAGGCGGTCCGGGGTCAAAGAGCGGACAGCGTCGACGGCGTCCACTCGCGGACGGCGGTGCGACGCAGCGACGCAGCCGTCGGCCTTGTTGGAGTCGGCAAGCCCGAGCGCAGCGCGCAAAGAGGACCACGCTTGATTTTTCCCCGCCTTCGTTCCAAAACATCGCGAAAGCGCCAAGTTTAATCTGCGCAGCGTGACGTAAATAAGCTGGCTGCTCCCCGGCCGCGCCACGCCGCGCCACGCCGCGCCACGCCACGCCCCCTCAATGTTTCCCCCGCCGAAATGCCGTGGAGCGTGTCTTTGAAAAGTCCCTTGGCGAGTCTGGGCCGACTGGCCCGTTCTGGTCCCGCAGCTGCAAGAGAAGGGGTTGCCGGGATGAGAAATTCGTCGATTTGGCGGCGGCGGCAGCCTTACTCCACCCCGCCCAGCAACTTGGACGGAAAGGCCGGCGAAGCGAGGCTGGGCGCGGCCACCGAACGAAAGATGCTGCCGCCTGCTTGGGCCCTCGGCCCGCGGCCAGAGGGGCTGAGACTGGAAGGCTCGAAAGGGCTGAAGGCCCAGCGGAGACTCCAGGCCAGGGCGGCGGTGACAGGGCGGCTAGGCCCTTGGCTAGGCCCTTGGCTAGGCCCGCGGCCCCAGGGATCGCTGGCTGCGGTAATTACTTAGGGCAAAGGGTCGCTTTGAGGGCTGGCCGGCTATGGCCGGCTGGCCGCCACCCCTTCCCTCCGCGGCCTCCGCGGCCTCCCACCCCGACGGGCCGTTTCTTTTCAAGAGGAAACAACGGGCGCGCGGTGGCGCGGGCGTGGGCGCGGCGGGGAGGGATGGAAATGCGCGAATCAGGATGGCGGGGAAAGGCCGAGGCGGGGCGGGGCGGGGCGGGGCGGGGCGGGGCGGGGCGGGGGCGGGGCGGGGCGGGGCGGGGCGGAGGAGTGCAGCTAGCTGAGTGGAAGTTAGCACCGAGCCGGGCGCCGGCCCGAAGGCCGAAGGGGGTCAGGTCGGACTTTCGGGGTAGCGCGGCAAAGCTGGGCTGGACTGGGCCCCGACTGGGCAGGGCCGGAAATGCAGAGGCTGTCAAGACGAGGATATGCCTAGGCTTAGCGGGAGCGAAGGCCGCGAGGGGCGATTCGGCCGTCGACTCGAGCAGGCTACACAGCTCCTGGCAATATTGGCGGTATTTGCGACGCTCCATGCATTGGGCCGTCTGGTGGCCGTCTGGTGGCCCTCAGGTTGCCACGCAGGCTTCGAGACCGGTAGCGCCCGCGAAAGGCAGCATAGGCAGCACGTCCTGCAGCTCCGTCTGACAAGTGGCGGACCAGTCGGGCGTTCGCGGCGTGCCCGCGCAGCGCAACACTCGCCGCATGGCGGCAGAAAAAAGATGATTTTGCGACGGGACCGGCTTGTTTTGAAAACCTACTCCGGATCCCCACACCGCGCCGCGGCGCTTGGCCAAATTCGGGTGCGCCGGGATTTGCATCGATGTGGTACCCCGATCCAGGGAGTGCAAACATTTGCGTTGGCATCACCTAGGATAAACACGGGAAGGCCAGACAGCAGCATCGCGATGGAGTGGCGCGGGCTGGGCGAGGCAAGGTCGCGGCAAGAGCGCTACAGTCATCATCCCGGAACCCCACGGAGTCCCTCGACGACAGCACCAACATTGCCCAAGCATACGCGCTGATTTAGATTTCGCTCGTCGCGGACGCCGCCATATGTAGGTCCGTGAACTATGACCGACGCCGGCGTATGGTAGTTTGGTAGCAGCCTGGGTGGCCTACGTGCCCTGCCCTGGCTACCCCGGCTACCCCCAGCCTGGGGCTGCCTGGGGCCCATTAGGAAGTCCTGTATGTCCTCACGCGGGTCGCAAGTACAACGCAGGCACGGGCCTAAGCCGATCTGCGCGACGGACGCCAACGCCGTCGGGTCCTCGGGCCTAGCCGACTCGCGACACAGACAGACACCAGAGGGTTGGTCGGGAGGGGGCGGGCCAGGAAGCCCAGCCCTATAACTGGGCTGAAATACGAGAGACCTCAAACGGCTGCATGGCAATCCTAAATTCGCTATTATTCCGTTTGAGGACGTTTACGAGGCCGCGTGCGCGTACAGGGCTGCCTTTTGTTTCCGGGCCAGCATCCCCGACCCGAGGGATGTCGGGTCGGTGCGGGCTGCGGGCGTCGCTGCGTCCCCGAGGCGGCCCGAACGCTGTCTCGAAAAGCTACGCGGTCTGCGCTGTCCTAGAGGTCTAGAAAGCCTCTATCCCTCTCCCAAATCATCCCTGGGCCCAACTGCTCCGGTTGGGTCCCGGTGGGTCCCGGGGCAGCCGAAGTCCGGAGTTCGGTTAGCTGGAGTTAGGCTGCGGCCGCGGACAGCCCGTATCCATTTGCCTTAGAGGTGGGGCGAAGCGCTGCTGGGCTAGGCCACGGGCTAGGCCACGGGCTAGGCCACGGGCTAGGCCGAGTCAGGCAGGCAGTATATTACAAAGCAGCAACGTTTCCTTACTTCTGATCACAGGGGCGGGGAGGCGGGGCGGGGTTGCCGGGCAGGGCCGGACCCCCCTCTACACCGCGGTCTGGGAATGGACCTGGCCTGCCTGGCGCCTACGCCTGGCTCTTTCCTTTCCCTCCATCCTGCATTTGCAATCAACATTTCAAATGGAACGCCCAGCTGCTTTGCCACCACGCGGCCACCACGGCCACCACCCTCGACCCACCGGGGCGGGGCGGGCGGGGCGGGCGCAAGCAGGCCTGCCAGCGCCCTTTGCCGGCCGACGCAGGGAGCCTCACGCCGGCCGCCTCCAGCCTGGCCCCAGCCTGGCCCCAGCCCTGCGCACTGATGTATATTCCGAAGGCTCCCCAAGGCGGTGGCCCACGGAAGTGGCCAGGCGGTCCGGGGCCGAGGCCGCGAGGCCGCGAGGCACCGCGAGGTCCGAGTCCGCACGGACGGGTGGGGTGGGGTCGGGCGGGGCGGGGCGGGGCGGGGCGGTTTGGCCAGAGTTCTCCAGTGACACCTCTCCAGAGGGGAGAGCGACGAATGCTCGCATTTCTGCCTGGTGCCACGTCCCGCCCTGCTCTGACGGTCCGGGCCTAAGGCGTTCCCTCATTTATCATAGTTCGTATTCTTTTCACTTCACCTTTTTTCTCCTTCTCTCTCACTCTCGCTCGCCGTCGCGGCTCTGCGCAGAATGCAGGGTCCCCCCTCGCCCGGAGGGGAGCTCAGCAACCCTGCGCGCGACGCGACGCGGCGCGAAGACAATATTAGGCCCCTGGACGGTGAACGTCTTTGAGAGGGATAGAAGCGTGGGGCCGGGGCGGGAAGGGGCGGGAAGGGGTGGACTGGGTGGGTCCCCAACGCAGAGGGTCGCCGGGCCACGCCGAACCCACTTTTATGTTTACAGGGGAAGAAGTATGGAGATCCGTCTTTCAAAGTCCTCACAGGGTATACCGGCCTGCCGGCCTGGCCACGCCACCCCCGCATCCCATCCCCATGCTGCCTCCCCTCCCCCCAACGCCGGTGCCGGTGCCCGTCCGTTTCCTCGATCCCCTTCCCACCCCCTCATCTGCCTCTTCATTCCCTTCCCTTGGCGACGCAGGGACCGGAAAACTTTCCGTGAAACTGGCACGGTTTCAAGACTGCGAAAAACACCCATCAATTCTTCAAGGCTTCGAAACTTTTTATATGTTTTAAAAATTTTTAACGACTTTGTTTTTAAATAAAGTATTGAATTGTAGTTCTTATTCTATCTTTGACGGTTGCAGCCGTGACATGGCGGTGGTAGACACGGCTATCTTGCAGACCGTCAAGCCGAGGGCGTCGTCCCTCTTGTTTGGTCCATCTTTACAACTTGGCCAAGCCGGCCCTTCAGGGCCCTTCCCAGTTCAGCCCACCCCTTCCGGTCCAGCCTAGCGCAGCCCAGCCCAGCCGACCCAATTTTACGCCCGTCCTGCGATTCCCTCGGATCCCTCCAGTCCATGAGAATATAATATTGAATCCATTCGGCGCTTCCGTGAGCTAGCCTCCAGCGCGCTTCAGCCCGCTCCAGCCCTGCGGGGCTGGCGTTCTCCAGGCCGGCGGTCCAGTCGGCCGGCCTGGCCGGCCCGAGGCTCCGGCTAGCTTGGACCAGCTCCAGCCGGCGGCAGGCCTCAGCCAGGCCTCAGCCAGGCCTCAGCCAGGCCTCAGCCGCATTGCGCGCGCGATGGGGCCACGTCGAGCCCCGGACTCTTACCCCCTGCCCCAGCCTGCGGCCCCGCGACAGACAGGCAGGCAGGCCCTAGGCCACGGCACGCCCTGCCGGCCCTGCCCCTTGCAAGGGTGGATTACATTTCCGTGTTGCTGCCGGCGCCAAGCAGGAGCGAGGGCCCGGCGGGGCGGAGCGGAACGGGGCGGGGTGGGGTGGGGCGCCAAGGCGGGGCGAGGAACCGCTGTAGCTCGGGCCGCGAACCACCAGCATAATGCCACCCCGGCCTCGCGGGCCTCGCGGCCTGACCTTTGGCGGTGGCGAGCAGCCACTCAGCAACACAACACGCCACACCGTGGCTCACCCACGCCCTGCCACGCCCTGCCACGCCCTGCCACTCACTGCCACGCGGCGACCCTTCTGTTTTGCAAGCAGTGGCTACTCCCTCCGATTGCCCACCACGCGATGCTAAAACTGCTTTCCGCGAGCTGCGCAGGTTGGCCGATGTTTACGGGAAAAAGAGAGAGGGAGAGGAGAAGAGAAGCGCCCGGGGGATAGGCCATCTCAACCACTCCGCGCAACCGTGCCGTGCGGCCCGGCCGACCAGGGCCCCGCGGACGCTCTCCACCCCGATCAGAGGGTAGCGGCGTGGGCCCCAGGGGACGCGGTGGCGGGGAAGGGCGCCAAGGCAGGCCAAGGCGGGCCAAGGCAGGCCAAGGTCCCCTCGGCCTCGCGCCGTATGGACCACGTCGTCGGGCGGTGTCGCCGAGTAGCCCCATCAGGGGGCCGCACGTCACACCGCCGCACCGCGTCGCGACTGGCAGGCAGTGCAGGTCGAGCAGCGCGTCGAGGAAAAGAGGCGAGGGCGGAGGGCGGCGCGAAAGCGCCGAGACACATCGTTCTCCGGTGAAAAGGGTGACGCTGGGTGAAGGCCGTGCGGTTAAAAATCGAGGGGGTAGCCACTCTTGAGTATAGTGAACAAGACATTACAAAATACAACGACATTACGAATTTCTTTGCCCTCCAAATCCACTGTGGGCTCGCTGCTCTCGCATTTGGTGACGTTCTCCAGCAGGGCCGGCCACTGCTTGCCGTCTTGGAGAGCGAAATCCATCACATATCCACCGGCGAGACGGTTGTTTCACGTCGCCCCGCGACGGTGGCCAGGCGGGCCAGGCTAGCTCCCTAGCGCCATGCTAGCGCCACCTTGGCGGCCCCTCCATGGAGGAGGCACAAGGGCCAGGCTGGACCAAGAGACTCCGGAGGCTAGCCGGGCCTGGCGGGCCGGCGAGGCCGGGGTCGTAAATTGAGCTCAGAGTTATCGTTTGCACGCTTTACGACTCGGCGGGACGGGAAATACAGAGGGACGGAGATGGACAGTGCAGCCGGCGAGAATGTGGGAGCGGGAGGACGGAAGCACCATTGAAAGTGCGGACGGCCGGGACGGCCGGGGGGCAAGCAACGACCGTGCAGGAAGCGGAGGCAGAAAGGTAAAGGCAAGCTTGGCAAACAGGCCAAGAGAAAGACAGACAGTAGCACTGAGACAGGGGATAGAAACGCGAGGTCCAGTCCCGGCAGCCAGCTTTGGTTGCGCCTATCCCGCCCAGACCCCCTCCCCCATTCCACCCTCGTATCACATGCGCCAAATCTGCGTCCCAGAAAAGCACTTCTCGCCCCCTCGTCGTCCGGGACGGCCGGGGCGGGGCGGGCCTCCTTTGCCCGCCCGGGGGGTACGCATGTGCGAAAAATTGCGTATTCCCTCTGGCCGGCATTCTCTGCGCCCGCCGCCCCGCCCGCCCTGGACCGGTCCCGGCCTGGGGTCAGCCCCGTCAGCTCATTGTCATTTTATGACGCCTACGGGAGCCAGGCCAGAGGGGCCTGCCCAGACTGCCCAGCCTGGCAGGGCGCGGGGCACCGCGCGCAGGGCGTCGCGTCGAGTCCAACGGCCCTGGCGGGCCCTGGCGGGCCCCAAGGGGGCGCAGCGCGCGGGTTGCGCGGCGGGCGGCACGCGGCGCTAGCCGAGGGCATTCTGACGGAAGCCAAACGCCCACCGCCAACCGCGCCCCGCCCACTTTGCGCCTGCCATAGCCGGCCCGAGGGCCTCAGCATGGCCCCGGGGTGGGCTGGCCATTGGCTTGGCCCCACCCGGCCGAGCAAACCGAGGAAAGCCGCGCGAGCGCTGAGCCACGGTCCCAGGTCAGGCGTAGGCCTGGAGAGCCCACCCGGCCCAGCCACTTACCGCCGCTGGAAGTCCACCAAAGAGCAGCCGGACACCGGCGGGGCGCGGCAGCTAGGCCCTACGCGCGAAGCCCGGCGAAGCCCGCTAATCGTGACCCCCGCAGCCCCCTTCCCCTCCAAAAACGCCAAACTAATCCAGGGCGGGCCGGGCCGATGGTCAAACTCAGCCCGAGCAGGGCCAGGGCCGGCAGCGAGGCTAAGCGAGGCCCTCGCCGAGGGCCATGGGCAGTTTGGGCCGCAAACTGCAGAGTCTTCCTGCTCCAGAGTGGGCAGGCTTAAGCCCTTGCGGCCCCAGCCGGGTCGGGTCGGGTCGGGGCTTGGGACCCGCGAGGTGGGCCAACTCAAGCCCGGAAGAGGCTGCGATGGGCAGTGCCTCGCTCCGGGGTAGGCAGGCCTTGGGCAAGCCTCTCCGCGCACCGCTGGCCGCTGGGCAGCCGTCGCCTCCAGCCGGCAGGGGGTGCGCGCGGTAGGAGCCCTTGTTGCCGTCGCAGGCCTCCAGCCCGGCCTCCAGCCCGGCCTCCAGCCCGGCCTCCAGCCCGGCCTCCAGCCCGGCCAAGGGGATGGGGCCGCGCCGGGAAGGGCGGCCTTCTTGCTGCTGCTGCGCTCGCGCATGGTTTCCATTCCGGGATCGACTGAGTGCTGCCGAGCGTGGAGTGGCGTCGGCCCTGGCGTCGGCCGTGCACTGAATCAGGCCGGCCGGCAGTAGCCTGCTAGCCTGCTAGCCTGCTCCCACCCTCGATCGCCGTTATTGAGCCGTTTGCGATAAGCTGGCGCCCGCTGGCGCCCGCTGGCGCCGCACCCTTCCTTCAAGCTGCCCAGGGACGCCGACTCGAAACACTTCCGAGATGCGGACGAAAAGGCTAGGCTCGCTGCCGATCTCAGCGCGGCGTTTTGCCTCCCCGGCCCCGCCAGGCCCGGCACGCTACCGCAGTCTGCGCAGACCTCATCAGAGACGCAGGAAGATCCCCACCGAAACACGGAAAGCACTGGAATACACGCGCCGTAACATACACCGCGCTATTTCCTCTCAGGGCAGGAACTGGACTGGGTCTGCGCTCAAAAATGGCTTCCGGTCAGAGCGTGGTGTGGCGGTCAGATTAGAGTGGCGGGGCCGCGGGGCTCAGCCCTTGCGGCGGGGCTCGGTCGGGCTCGGCCGCCGCAGCAACACGTGCTGGCCGGGTCGGCGCGATATGTAAACCAGGCTCGCCGCCAGCACGCCGCCAGCACGCCGCGACCATGTCTTCATCCCGATACGCTTTGCACGAGCGAAGCCAATAGCGCTGCGCTGCGCTGCGGGGCGGGGCAAGTGGCCGCGGACATGCAGGCTGGGTGCGAGGCGCGCTCATGACGTCATGCTGCACCCGGCCGAGGGGCGAGTTCGCATGTTGCGCATATTGCGTTTTGAATTTTTAACGAGGGCATTCGTTGGCACTCACCAGGGCGCAGACCGGCGCAGGCAGAGCGGCGTAGGGCGCGGCGGGCAGAGATTCCATCCGTTCCTATCCAGGTGGCCGGGCCGCGGGCTTGGCCGGGGCTTGGCCGCCGCCTCCGGATGCGAGTGCCTGCTGCACGCTGTTGCCGTCGGCGCACACATCATGTTCTCGGACTGGAAATAAGAGCACACCACAGGATTAAGGGGGGCATTCCTCAAGAAAAAAAAAAGTGAGCGTAATGCAATTTAATTTTTTTTTCCTTCTAAAATTTATCCGAGTTTTCAATAAACTAGGCGCGTGCCTGTGACTGCTCGGATTGCGATCCGCTTGCTCAGAACTATAATCATGATCATGGTAATGTTAGCTCTTGTGCGGATGAGTCCCCCTCGGTCGAAAGTGATGGTGAAAACAGGAAGTACGAGATGAGCTAGCGCCGGCTAGCGCGGTGAGGGTGGCCACTGGCTGCGAGCAGGCCGAGCAAGGGGCGGGGCGGGGCGGGGCGGGGCAGCCCGGTCATATCCGAGCCGACGCTCTATGAGTTACACGAGGCGATCACATTCATGTATGCTAATCGCACAAGCTATGCCACTGCTATGCCACGGGCGGGCGGTGCGTGCCAGTGTGCCATTGCAGCGCCGTCAGTGGCCGCCAGTGGCCGCCAGCCTCAATCACAGCCACCGCTCGGGGGTAGGCCGGCGTGTCATGTCCACGTCGTGCTCGGGGGACTAGTGGGCAGCGGGGGAGAGGGGCTTCGCGGGGCTCCGCGGGGCGTCGCGGGGCGTCACGCGGCGCCCACTTCAACCGCGAAGGCTGTGCCCTAACGCCGGGGGTGAGGGTGAGGAGCCACTGCCTATTCAGCGCTGTCCATACCATGACGCCCCAGGCTGGGCGCCGCGTATTAATTCCATCGCTGCGGAAGTGGCGTGGCAGTGCGTGGCAGCGATGGCGGCAGCGCCCCGCCCCGCCCCGCCTAAACCCACAACAATGACAACCACGCGGGCGGGCCGTGGTGCCAGAGTCATGGCCTCGGGCTGGAGCGGCTGGAGGCTCCAGGTTTCCGACCCGCCGGTTTGCTGGCGGCGCCGCCATGCCGCCGTGCCGCCAGGCTGCTCCCGGCTCAGTCAGAGGGCCGGGCCGCGGGGCCGAACGGAGCGGCCAAGTCGGTGGCTGCGGTCCCCTCCCCACGACGCGACAATACAGCCCCTCTGCCCGCGCGCCCCCGAGAGGAGCTACACCAACGCGAGCTGCTACAGTCACCCGCCCGCCGCTGCCTCGGCCTAGGAGACCGTGTCGCTGCCTCCCTGGAGGGGGTGGCTTGGCGCTGTCTCCTTTATCTGCTCGTCGACCTCTACGTCGCCGCGCTACCCCGGCCCGTGCGGCCCGCGGGCCTCCGGCAGCCATACCACTATCTCCCTCAACGGAACCACAACGTGCTCGCGTTACAGCCCCCGCCCTCTCCATCATCTGCGGTCCCTCCGCCCTTTTTTCGGACCTGCAGGACCCCGACGCGCAACGCGCCCCAAGTCACTGCAGCTCGCCCCCGACACGGCGGTGCGCCCCGGCCAAGCCCCGGCGCCAATGGCATGCCAGCGCCAAGCTTCACGCGGAGCGAGGGGTTCGAATCCCGCCAGGCCCTCGGCATTTTTCCCCTTTCACTACCGCACTCCTGGGAGTGAATCGGGGAGTGGGGTTGGTGGGGCCGGGCTGACGGTTACGCGTCCTACCGGACGAAAAATGACGTCATCTTCTCGGGCGTTTGGGTAGGTCTCGCGGTCTCCGGCACAGATAGCCAAAGGCCGACGGGCAACCCCTCTCCCTCTCAGCAGCAGTGACATCACCTCTTGCATTCTCACTTTCAGCGCCCAGCGGGGAGGAGGCGAGGGGGGGGGGGGGGGCGGAACCACCGCATCCCTAGATTCGCGGCTACGCGCAGCCAGCGGCCGGGCCGGGCGTAGTAGCTTGCGTAGCGGGCACCACCCCTATAATCCCCGGGGGTTTTATGGTCCTTCTCTCTGGGTCAATGCGTTCGCTCGCTGAGCAGCAGGGGCCGGACCGGGCCGGATCGGGCCGGACCGGGCCGCGGTTGGGGCCAGGGGGATATAACTTTGAAAAATTTTGTACATCGTGAATTTTATAGACCAAAAAATTTTAAAAAACTTCAAAGAAATTTTTAAAAAGTAATGAATTTTTTAGACAAAAACATTCAAAAAATTCTAAAGAATTGAAAAAAATTTTAAAAATTCAAAATTTCGCACAGCGTAAATTTTTTAGACCAAAACATTTTAAAAAATTCAGAAAAATTCAAAAAAATTCAATAAAATTCAAAAAACTTTTGAATTTATCAGACTAAACAAATTCACAACATTCAAAAAAAATTTAAAATTCAAAATTTTGTACAGCAAATTCAAAGTTATTTTCCCTTGGTTGGGGCACGGTGGCACGGCACGGTCCGCAGGGCGAGCCGGGTAAGGGCGATGGCATAGTTCCTGCGGCACTCAGAAAAATTTCAATAGCAATATTTTTTTGAATCTACCCCGGGTCCATCGTACACCGCGTACTCTTACTCTGTACAAAAGTGGCAGTACTCGTTTCGCCCCTTCCGAATCTGCCCTGTGCTAAGCGGTACATTTCCTTCTCTCTCGCGGTCCTGGCGGCGACGGAGGCAAACACTCGAGAAACCAGCTCGTCAGCCCGCACGAATCCTCTCATCGCCTCCCGCGCGGCCACTCGCGGCGAATAAGCTTGCCCCCGCCCCCCTTTTCCTCCCTCGGCCACAAAGCCCTCAAACTCAATTCTCGCACTTACTTTTACCTCCTGCTCCCAGCACCCCGGCAGGCTCTCTGGCCGGAACTCTGGAGTCGAGCTCGGCTCGGCTGGACGACCGCGTGCGAGAGCGGAGCCCTCGTCGCCGTGGCGCCCAGTGGCGTTCACCGGGAGCTGCTACCCAGCGGCCCCGCCCCACCCGCCTGACGAGGAGGCATCCCTCATCCCTTTGAATATCTCCGGCAATCCACTAAAGTGAGCCCGCTCTTCGTGGACAATAGTTTCACTCCCCGGCCGCCCGGCCCCGCCCCGCCCCACCCACGCTTTCCGCGCCACTCGCCCGCTCCCTCTGCACTCCCCTGAGGACGACCCTCTCCCCCCTCCCAAGCCTGGCCGATCGCGTGGCCCGTAAGTACACTGTTCTTAACCTTGATCAAAAGCAGTAAAATCGGCCCAGATTCCGCTGGGGGAAGAAGCGTCGAGGCTGGACCCGCTAGCAAGTGGAAGTGGGGAGGGCACTGGCCGCGCTGGCCACGCAGGGTCCGCTGACATTCATTCTTACCAAGACAGCGGTTGGTGGGCCGGACGCCAGAATGTGCTCATAGGTGGGGAGCAAAAAGGACGGGCTTCCTGACCCAGGTAAAAGAGGAACCCACCGGCTCGGATTCAATCGACGGTAAGAGGGCTTCAAGTCCACTGCGCGGTGGGGAGGGGGCGTCGGCGGGAGGCGAGCAAGGAGCGACCGCATCATGGCTCACGACAACAGGTGCAGCCTGGGGAGCCTAGCGAGCAGCATGGCTAGCTTCATGGCGGGCAGCACGGCGAGCGCGGCCCGCGGCTTGAGGCCGGAATGGTGTTTGCTCAGCGGGACAGGCCGGCCCTGGGCGCGGCCCTGGGCGCCCTCGGTCAACCCGCAGCCTCTCATTCCCCCTGCCGCCCGTGCGGGGACCCGCGGACCCACGGCCTACGGTGTGCCGGAGATAATGCAGACTGCTGACTCCTCGCCTCGCCTCGCCTCGCCTCGCCTCGCCTCCAATGTCCGCGCCGCCATGGCGCCACCTGGGTCCTGTCCCCTAGCCGCGGGAAGGCCACAGGCACTAGGGTGAATAACTGGTCTCGTGCCAGTGACTTTCCCTGCAATGTCTCGATGAATTTACTAAAGTTGTGCAATGAAAATCTCTTTTGAAAACCGGCTTAAAAAAAGGTTTTCCGGCGAGGTAGGCATCCTGTGGACGAGCAGGGTTCTAATCCACGGCGGGCCGAGCGCCGAGCCGTGGGGGTTAGTCAAAACAGTGGCCCAAGTGCCACGGAGCGGGAGGGTGCAAAGCATGCAGAGGGTGCGGGGCGGGGCGAGGCGCCCGTAATTACATCGGTTTTCTGCCCCCTGAGCCTCAGCCCACACCCACACGCAGCTCGAGTGCATCCCCGGCCAGGGCCTCGCCCTGCACAGGCCCACGCCCCTACCCTCTCTTTCTTTGCGAGCAGCGCAAGCTTGCTGCGTAGGGGTGAATGGGCGCTATTTTACAGTGTTAATAACTGCGCCGGGCGGAGAAAGGCCTTGAGCTGGGCCCACGCGGCAGTCGCGCCGCCGCGCACTGCATCGCACTGCATCGCACTGCATGCATGACATGAGCTGAGTGCGGCACTCGGAGCGCCGTGCACATAGGCAACACACGCTGTAGCGCGCAGCCCTGCGGCGCGGATTGCCTACCCGGACTTCCGCGGGCGCGCACAGCCAGTGCCACTGCAGTGCTAGCGCCGCTAGCGCCGCTAGCGCCAGCGGGCATAGGCAGGCGGACCCTCGTTTCCTCGCATGGCCAAGCGGGGCGTGACGTGGCGGCGCGCCCTGCCCCGCGGCCCCGCGGCCTCACAGCCCACAGGTGGAGATTTAATTCAATTCCCATTAGGGGGCTTACCACTGCCGCTGGCCGACCGGCGGCCGAGCGCCGATCCGCGCCCCTCCCGTGGGAGTGGCCAGAACTACACAATAGAGCGGCGTGCAATTCGCCCCCTCCCCCCTTCTCATTTCCACCCCCGCTGCTTACGGAAGCCCCAGGTTGGACCGCGGCCGCCCGGCCCGCGGGGACGCCGGCCACGCCGGCCCAGGGGGAGGGGGTAATATTCTCCATTGTGGCCGCGCGTCGAGCCGCCAGGCCGCAGGGCCTTTGGCAAGTCCAGAGCGATGACAACGAAATGAGGCCCGATGATAACAATGCCGTGGCCCACCCTGGCCCACCCCCAATCCCTCCGCCCGGGGCGGGCCGGGGACTGGACTGGATTGCCGCGGACTGCCGCGGGCTGCCGCGTGGGCATTGCTGATAGCGAGTTGGCCTTGGCTAGCCTTGGCGCGGCCCCCCCCGACTAGAATCGCGGTGCTCGTATACGCGTCGCACGGCACGTGACAAGGTGGCATTGTGTGTGGGGCCAACATGGCCCCGGCCGGCCTCGGCCAGAGCTGCAGGTAATGAGGTCATCCATCCCCTTCCGAAAAGCCTCCGAAGCCGCCGAGGAAAAAATGACAGAATATTGATTTGGTAGCGCCTTTGGCGCCATGCGGCGCCACGTGAAGGGTGACTCGCTTGACAAGGACTTCCAATCCGAGCGCGCGTATTTTCCCTGGCCACGCCGCACCTGCCCGATGATGCCCGTCGCGTCCGCAGAGCTCCACCGCAGCTGCAGCGCGACGTCGCTCTGGGGGTGGGGGACGTCCTCAAATATTTGCACCGCCTCACAGTTGTAAGCCTACGAAGGATTTACTTCGTATTACAAAGAAATCCCCAAAATTACAAAGAAAATGGAGCCTCCATAATACGAAGAAATTTCTTTGTATTACGAACTAAAACCTTCATATTACGAAGAATTTTCTTCGTAGCTTACAAAGAAATTGCTTCGTAGCTTACAAAGCAAACTTCCTTCGTATTACAAACAAAATTCTTCGTAATACGAAGGAATCCCTTTGTAGGCTACGAAGAACTGCTTCGTAATTATGAAGGCTCCATTTTCTTCGTAATTACGAAGGATTTCGAAAATTCTTTGTAGGTTTTCCCCTGTGCTTGCACAAAAATAATCACGCCCCGAGGTCTGCGCAGCGCGCGGCGGCGGTGGACCGGGTGGAGCAGTCGGCGCAGCGGGGACGACGGCGAAGCAAGCGGCATGCAGACGACGCCCCGCCGCGCATGGCCGCCGCCCCAGCAGCCTCTCGTCGCGTCGAGATGTGCGGCGTGAGGGGCGTGGCGGGGCGTGGCCCCCTGACGACGCCCTCCTGACTGCGGCATGAAGCCCGAGAAGGGCGTGATTACGAGGTGGGGCGGGGCAGAGCTCAATGCTGCAAGGCCGAAGGGCCACACCGCAAGGCCAGGACGCGCAGGGTCAATGGAGAGGGTGTGTGTGGAACGTGGAGTCGTGGCGAAGCGCCGCCAAGGAGAAGGAAGCCTAGATGGCGAGGGTTGGCGGGGCCCGGCCCAGGCCTGGCTGCAGGGTGGAGGCGGAGGCCTAGTCCAGGCCTAGGCTAGCGGGGTGCCGCCCCCCGCTCACGGCCAGTCACCGAATCCGAGTGGATACCCTCCTGCCGCAATCAACAGGGCTCCCCGAACTGTGCACTAAAGCGGATAAGGGCGCGCGGCGCGCGCGGCCCTCATGCATAGGCGAAATAAAGGCTATCTCGCGGGGGGATGCAGGGTGCAGTGCGGTGCAGTGGCGGCCCTGTCGGAAAGCGAAGGCGGCCATCATGGAGGCGACGCCAGGCGACGCCAGGCGACGCGGTGCGGCGGCGACGGCCGCGGTCTGGCTGACGTTTATGTCGCAATAAATATTCAACTCAGGGATCCGCGCCGGCCCGCGCCGTCCCGCGTGGCGCACGGCGGCGGCGGAGCGGAGCGAGGAAAACACCCCCCGCGACCGCGATCAGCGCGGCCCCCGCGAAAAGCCACAAAAAAGCAAAAACTAAAAAAAGGAGGGGTAATAAAGGGAAATCAGCGTGGGTGCAGGATGCAGCGGGCTGCGAGCTAGCGCGCTCTCGCGCACGCGCCGGGGCGGGGCGGGGCGGGGCGGGGCGGGGCGGGGCGGGGCGGGGCGGGGCGGGGCGGGGCGGGGCGGGGCGGGGCGGGGCGGGGCGGGGCGGGGCGGTTGCATCGGACTCGATAGGGCAGCTGGGCTCCCGCGCCGTGGACCGCGCGGCCCTTTGGCCAGGCCGGGCCGTCCTGCCCGCCACAGATAAAGTCTTTTATTGCCTTGATTATGAGCGGCCCACGAATGGACGCGGCCCCGCCCAGGCACACCCCGCGGAGGGTAGGGGGTGAGGTGTTCGGGCCCGGCCAGGCCAGGGGCTGCTACTGTGTGGTGGGGCTTGATGAGGCGGGGTGGAGCGGGGTGGAGCGGGGTGGAGCGGGGCAACGAGGTTGGAGGCTAGAGGGCCGCAGCGACAGAGCAGAGGACGAAGGTCATCCGGGGATCCATGGGGTGGGAGGTAAGGGGGAAAGAGGGGTGGCTACATCAATGGAGGAAGGGGAGGGGACTGGAGCTTACCTACCCGCGCGCCGTGCGCTGCGCCGCGTGCAGCCCACTGGAGTCGGCCCTCCGCGTCCCTCCTTCGGGGTCGCGTGGGAGTCACGTCCTGATTTTGTGGCAACAGTCCCTCCAGTGACTAGTTGCAATCCCTCCCCTCCGCCGCCACCCCGCCGTCAGCCCATCAACCTTGCCAATCTCCATGCGTGCGAGCCGTCGCGGGGCCAGCGCAGCCCCTGCCGCCGACCACGATCGACAGCGAAGCGCGGAGGGCGAGTCGCACAATGTCACCGCACCTTTTGTGTCCCCCCCCCCCCCAACCGCTCTCATCGTGCTCCGTTACGACCTAATAAAAATATGCCCCTTCAGGAATAAATTCAACCGCGGCCTATCGCGAGGGGTAGGGGGTAGGGCGGGGTGAGACATGCGCGACAGAGTACGCCACTGTACTCTAGGCCAAGGGAAATATCCGACCAGCAAATGGGCGGGGAAGGGGGTGCGGCCCGGACACCGAGGGCGAGGGGTTGGGGGCTGGGGTTGGGTCCGGTGTCGCCGGGGTGGCCGAGGCTGCCGGCCGCGAGTCGTGCAGTCATCTCCGGTGGCGGAAGAAATCCTCCAGCCACGATGCTGTTTGCCGTCAGTGTCCCGGCCGGCCTCGCGACAGCTGGTAAAGAGACTGGAAAAAGAGAGGGGGCGGCATTTGTTGCTTTTGCCCCCCCCCCCCCCATTTTTCCCTCCCTCTATAACAGCGCGAAATCTCTCTTCGGAAAAGACCATGGGATACAATACGAGGTAAGTCGGGTGGGGAGGGAAAGGGAAATTCGCGCTCGAGGTGCCCCCGTCCCGCCCCGCGATCCGGGCGGGGCGGGCCGACAGGTCACCACTGCAAAGGGGCTAGCGTTCAAAATTTATAAAAAAATTCATTTTTCATTGAAAAATCTCCAAAACCGTTCATGAAAAATTTTACGATCTAAAACTTGTATAGTAAGAAGTTTTCTGATAGTAAAGTTCAATTTCCCATTGAAATTTTTCAAATTGTTTATGAAAAATTTCACGCTCCGGGCATGGCCTGGCATGGCCTCGGGCCGGAGCCCGCCGGGTTTGTCAAAGAGACGCTCGATGAATGGCTTTCCTACCTTGCTCGCTCGCTGACACTGGTGGCGGTGACGGTGAGGTCGGCGGTATGGTTCATCTTTTTGCACACACAGGGCTCGGAGACAGCAGACGACGTGCGCGGGCCGGCAGGTTGGGCTGTCGGGATCCCCGATCGCTGGCTCTCGGTTCACGCAGTTCATCTCTCTCGGGGCGGGCCGGATCAACACTATCACAAAAAAAAAACAAATTTGTTCACATGCACTGGGGCTCACAGAGCGGCGCTGCCAGGCGCTGCCCGTAAATGACAACAGGCTCCATGTTGATAGCCGGCGAAGGTGGGGAATGGCGGGCGGCGAGACGACAGGCAGCGTGAACGAGACACGTCCGGCGCGGCGAGGCGATGCGACGAAACTGGCGAAGCGGAAGTTGACGGGCGGAGACGGGCGGAGACGGGCGGAGACGGGCGGGAAACGGGCCGGTCAGCAGCTGGTCAGCAGGCGGTAGCAAGGCGGTGTTGCGTGGGCGGCCGCGTCGTTTCAAACATCGACGCGCGGGTCGACTTGGAGTGGAGAAAGGGTGCCTGCCTTGCGCCTCTCTCTCCACCCCAATACACGGTGTCTGTACTTGGTCTGCGCGCCGCACAGCACGGCCGGGGGAGCCTTGGTGCAAATAAGGCATTAACCGGGCCGCGCTAGACAGGGCCCGATCGGGTCAAATTAGGCCCTTCTTGAACCAGCGAGCCATTTTCCGGCCGACTGGGCGAGGTATTAAATCTTGCGGTTCGGGCTGGGCTGCGAGAGAGCCTGGCGGGCCGCCGCTTTGGCGGGGCGGGGCGTATCGGAGTGCTCGCGGGCGTAGCCAGGGCGTAGAGCCATGGCGTAGCAGCGCACTAGTCGCTGCAGTAGTCCAACGGCCTCTTCGGGCGTGGACTGGCATAGAGGGGGGGCTGGCGCAACGCTGGCGCAAGACTGGCGAGGGTGAGATGACGCATATCAGCTATAGACTCCTGGCCTTTTGTCGAGCGCGTATTGAATCTTTGAGGACAGTGATGAGCGGGGGATGAAACCCTTTGACCGGGCCGCGCTCGGCAGGGCTTGGCAGGGCCACCCTCGGCCACCCCCGGCCACCCCCCGCGGCCGAGCCGCACGCCAGGCAGGGCGAGGGACCCCGCCCCGCCCCGCCCCGCCCCGCCCGGCAGGAGGCACTCGCAAACTGCTCTGACCCACTTCCCCCAACGACCCTTTTGCCCGCGGCCGGCCCCGCGCTGGACGACTCATAGTCTGAGACCGCGGCCTTGCGAGGCCTTCGGCCGGCACGTGCGGATATTGCAAGTTCGGAGAGGCAGGTGCTGGCATCAACTGCCACTGAGGTCCAGATCCTAAGATTGTGATACCACGGAATTATAAGCAAGAAGGTAAAGGAGAACTATTGCAAAAATTATGCCTTGCAAAATTTATAGCTTAATTTTTGTAATAAAAAGTTATTACTGTTTCTTTGTTATAACTTCTTACAGTGGCATTTTTGTTAAGCTTCTCCCACAGCATTTTGCTTGGTTTTCATATCGCAAAATTTTTGCAACAAATTTACAAAAAAAAAAAAAAAAAAAAATTAAAAAAAAACAGCGTCTGATGGTTTGATACTACAATGATTCGATGGAACCAACAAAAGATTTATAGTTACCTTCATCACAAACTAGAGACGGCTGGAGGTGTGCATTAGGGTAGATCTGCAGCCAGCCCTGCCTTCAGCCCGCACCCCTACCGTAGCCCAGCCGCATAATCAGCCCAGACCCGATCCTTTGTTTCTACTTTCCACTTGTTTCGTCTGAGCCCCCACCCCGTGGCCCGGCAGCCGGCGAGGCCGAGGCGGAAAAGAGCTAGTGCAGCGCGAGCTACAGTGTGCGCACGCACCCCCAAGCGGGCAAGGGGCGGGGCGGGGAGGCACGTGGCGGCGCGTGGCGGCGCGTGGCGGCGCGTGGCGGGGCAGCCCGCTACTCGGCGCGCGGGTAACACGGCGCCACACGGCGCGTAATGAAATAAGCGCAAAGTCGAGGCGAGGCTCCGCGAGGCTCCACGAGGGGCGCGGTGGCCTGGCGGTGGCGCGGTGTTAGCCGGGGCAGAGCGGCGCAGCGGCGCGGCGGCGAGGGAGGCAGCCCTTCAAACCGCAGCACCCCGACGACCCGGCCAGGCCACACAGCACAGCCAGGCTCCTCCTTTATTTGATATTGGTCAAACACAAATTCGGGTCAGCAGTCACCAAACGGAACGGGCCGTCGGGTGCGCCTCTCTGTTGATCGAATGGCGAGGGCCTAATCACTGCCGTGCTGTGCCCGGGCCGCCCCGCTGACAAGGGGTGGTCCTGGGTGGTCCCTAGAGGACGGCCGAAACTGAAACTCGGGCATCGTCGTCGCGAGTGGGTGTAGCCTGGTGTAGCGCGGAGCCATGGCGGAGTGCGACCCCCTGCGGTCGCGGTCACCCCCCTGGTGCGGCCGAGTCCGGCCGAGGCCCTTGAGCGGCGGGGCTGGGGCTTTGGGCCGGGATGGCTGGCTGCGGCTAGCTGGCTTTCCACTCCAGCAACGCGACGTCGACTCGCGGCCCTCGCGGCTGCTCGCGCTGAGGGTGGACTAGTCCAGGCCCAGCATGTCCGGCAGGTAGTAGCCGCGCTGCCGGTTTGGCTGCCGCGCCCCGCCAGCCCCGCTTGTTGCGCTCCAGGGCCTAGCCAGGGCCTAGCCAGGGCCTAGCTCCCATCCCCATTTCCATAAGCAGCGCGTCGTCGCCCCCGCGTGTCTCGCGACGCCACGTGAACAAGTTCGGCCGGATTCCGCGCGACTCCGCGCGACTTGTCTCCTTTTCATCTCCCCAATCTGGCCGCCACCGCATTTTCCATTTTCGCTCTTTTCCTCTTGGCGCGGCGATGGGAATAAGCGTGGCGAGGCTGAGTGGGGCTGAGCGACAAAGGAGCGCCGCCGCTACATTATCAGCCTTGTCATGGCGACAAACTCAATACTTGAGCCGCGTGGCTCGGCTCGCCGAGGGATGGCATGGCGGTGCGGCCAAGCCTTACCGCGCGGCCGGGGGGTGCAACAGGGGGTGGGTCGGGGCAGCAGCAGCAGCAGCAGCACACCGCCCTCCAAGGCCGGCCGTGTGCGTGCGAAACTGCCAAGCCCGCCCCCGCCTTGCACCCCGACAGGCCACTCGGAAGAAACGTGCCGCCCCCTCCCCGAACCCCGCGCGTGCATCTCCTGCTTCGCCAAGCCAGGCCAAGCCCCGCTCTAATCCTGGTCTAGATGCGACCCCCGCCCCGCCCGGATGATCCACTCCACCTTGGGGGTCCTCACGGCCCCACACCGCCACGGAGTGCGGCACGGCAGTGCACGGTAGTGCGATACTGCGACGCTGACAATTGCGCTGCGCGTTGCGCGTCAAGGCAACGGAAAGTGCAAGCCCCATCAAGGGCCAGGGGGTTGGTTTTCGCGCTCCGCGCTGCAGGCAGATATGAGAGCCAGGGTTCCTCCGCGCCGCCTCTCTCAGCTGGCGACGTCTGATGCCAGACAGTAAACTCAATTTATACGGTGCTTGCGACACGCAGGGGAGGCGCCGGGGGGAAGAATCCGATTGGCGCCAAAACGCCGCCGCGCAGCATTCGCTGGCATTCGCTGGCATTCGCTGGCATTCGCCCCGCGTAGCCCCGCGTAGCCCCGCGTAGCCCCGCGGTGGCAGCCGCCTACCCCCATCATCCCCGGACGAAAGGGTTTGAGTTTGCCGCCAGATGCCGCTACGAGAAGACTGCCAACGCGCAGCAGGGATGATTTCTCAAATCGACAGCGAATCGGCGACTCTGCTCTGTTGGCCTCGCCTCACGGTGGCGCTCCGTCGCCAAGTGGTAGACAGCAGGTGGAGTGGAAACCCCTGCGGGGACCCAGACCATGGCCCAGACACCCCAAGCGCTCTTGGGAACCCCTTTAGGGCTACTTACAGTGTCTCGCCGGGGGTGAGCTGCAGTCTAGCCTGCAGCAGTGCGAGGTTACGGGTTACGGCGCCGCGAGCGGCCGCGAGGCGGCGCGCTCCGTTAAGCCTGCGTTAAGCCTCCGGCCATAAAGATGGGGTACTCCGTCGCCGAAACTCAATCAGGGGCCGGGATAGAGCACGCCTCGGGCCCGGCAGCCCTGGCACAGCCTGGCACAGCCTGGCACAGCAGCCCTCGGCGTGCATCCGGGGCTATTCGTTGCCATTACGCCCCGCCCCGCCCCTTTTCACTTTCCCGTCATTACAATAAAAATGCGTGCGCGAGAGAGTGAGAGGGAATGGGATAATCGAATGGAAAGTGTCCTCGTTTTGTGTTGATTCGAATGGCCGCCACGCCGGCTCGCTGTGAGCTCCCGACCCGCGCGCAGCTGCGTGAAATTTATGAAATGATCAATTAATCCTGAGCAAAGTGATCTGTAAATCAAGCCGACTGGAAGAGCACCGTGCCGTGCTGCGCGCTGCTGCGATCTGGCGGGGGGTGCGCGCTGCGCCTGGCTGCGCGCTGCAAGTGAGTTCGCGGGGGACAAGGTGAGAGCACTTTACTTCGAGCAGCGTGGCATCTGTCGCCTCTGTCCATACTCCCCCTCCCTGCCATCCCCAAATGCTTTCCGGCAGTGGCAATGGGGGAGCTGGCCGCGAGGGATGCATGCAGTATGTGGTGGTCGGACCGACAGCCGACAGTTTGAGTCCGCCACGTGAGGTGGCAGTGTTTGCGCCTATCATCTAATACACATCGAGGCTTCACGAGTTTTTTTTTTTTTCATTGCGTTATTCTGATTGAACGACAGGGTGTCCGCGGGATCTCCCGTTGATCCGCAATCAGTCAGGCATTGTAGGGACCCTCTGCCAAAAGCAGATCATAGGAGCGGGGCCGCGGAGAGACCACCCTCTGGACATCGCCAGATCCATAGGAACATCCTTTACACAATAACTCGACACAAATGACATCGCTCTCCCCTCCAAGCCCTGCCAAGCCCTGCCAAGCAATGCCAAGCCCTCCGGCCAGGGGGGCGCGTCCCATTGATCTCTACATGATTTCGTCCATTTTTCCACAGTGCCCGTCGCTCAAGCCGCCGCTCCCTCATTGCTGTGCTTGGTTGGGTGGTCGCAACAGGAGCATTAGCAGGAGCGTTCAGTCCGACTCAACCCCCTTGGTCTGGGCTCGGAACGGGGACCCCGGTATTGGCGACGACCAGCCAGGTCGGTCCAGTACTTTATGGGCAGCGCCTCCCAGCGCCTCCATCAGCCGGTGCGCTGGGACTGGGCTGGGCTAAGCGAGTCAGTTCCACCATGACGGTTCCACTTTTCTCCGGGGCTGCAAACGGCTCTACATATCGAGCACGCGGATCCAGGCTGGATGATGGGCGGGGTCGCTCCGCCCGCGCTCCGTAAAAGCATCGACATCGACGAGCGAAGGCGCGAAGGCCACTCTAAACTCTACCCCGCCCCGCCACCCGCGGCACCAGGGAATTCCTCCGGTGCGGTGGGATGGCGCTTGCGGTATGCTCTGGCAGGGAGTGGTGGAAAATAGCTCAAAGCGCCACAACTAGCCCTACTCGGCGATTTTCCGGGTTGGCCGTGAAGGTCGAGCAGTAAAGTAGCTGCGAGCGTGGTGAGAGTGGATCTAAGCTGATGACGCTATGTTACGGTGTGGTGCAACTTCACAATACCCGCTCACCCCACGCTCTGTGCGCTCTGCGCCTACTGCCGCGATACTATTCATCGACTGATGCGAATGCTTCGCCGCCCCTGTCCTGCGGCCCTCGTGCCCCTACCCCCGTCCCGTGGCCCGGCCTTCTCTCGCCTCGCCACGCCACGCCCCTTCCGGTCTTATGGTTCCCCACTCCGGCAATGCTCATCAACTGCTATTTGAGAGGCTCACTGCTATATAGGCGCTAAACAAACTTGCCGTCGGGTTGGGAGATTGAAAGCAAAGCCACTGCTGCAACGCCCCCCCCCCCCTCAATTTCTCCCCAACCCGCTCACGTTTACCCACCGGCCGAGGACTCACGCATAAATGGCGACGTAAATCTCAATCAGAATGGGAGCGACAGCCATACCGATACCTCATAAGTATTCTCTTTAATTGTTTTGAAAAATTTTGATCTAAGAGGGAAAGGAAATAATTTTTGATTGTCAGAGCGGTGCTTTTTAAATCATTTCTGTTCAACATCTCAATGCAGCTGAGAGGACAATATTCGCATCCAAACATTCGATTTTTGAAAATGTTGGTGGTATCTGAAAGGAGTGATGGCTAACCGGAACGTTTGAGAGAGCAGACTTGGGACTTCGGGGGCTGTACTCATGTCATGAAGCCATTCAATCACCTGTGAGCAAACAGACACAAATTTCAATAAATTTAAAAATTAAAAATAAATTTTGTAACAGTATTTTAATTATATTTTAAAAAATACCTGTGCACTCAATTTCTTCCATGCTGCATTTTATTTAGCAAAGCCATAATGCTTGAGGGAATAAAAGAAGTCGATCCTGGCTGCTTGACGGAATAATTTTTGGATTTCCAGCAAGTATATCATGGCCAGCAAGGGATATCACTGACACCATGAGCAATCACAAGATGACTGTAAAAACTGTGAAGCAGAAGTACAAGAGAGTGTGAAATGGGATGATTGCTTTCTCTTTAAGCTAAAATTGAGATGACAACCTACTTCTCTTTGGTGTTGTTCAGATGTTTCTGTGTTAGCTTTCAAAGCTTGTATCCGGCCAAGCATCTGTAGAATCCAAGAGCAGTTTGACTCATGCTCACGACATACTCTGCCCACATTGAGTAATGCCTCTGAGACCCGTTCCACAGTGCTAGAAGAACATTAAAAGTTAGTCGTCTGAACATATCCATTTAATTCTGATGAACCTCTCTAAAAAGGGGAGCAATAAACTTACGGGGACTCATCATAAATACATAGGTCCAGAACATCATTGAATGCTGCTAGTGGCATGTCTGAATCTTGTGCCATAGCCAATGGCGGAGCTCACATTTACTCCCTCGCACTAGTTTTACCGAAGATTTCTCCCACCACAACGATGGTGAAATAATTCTTTCAACATTTTTGTCGGGTAACACCAAGGCGCAATCCAGGAATGCACTATAAATCTGCAGATATAATGAAAGAAAATTTATACAACACTGGCAGATGAATGAAATAATCTGGATCCTATTGGTAGGATAGCATAGCTCCTTACCGGATGAGACACATCCAATTGTTCTGAAAGAGTTTCTATTATGTTACCGAGTGTGGCTTTGTTGGCTTCATGTACATCTAAAGCACTGAGCGCCACCTTAATGTGTCCTATCAGAGAAGTGAGGAGTAAGTTATGGTGAGGTGCTTCTGGAAAAAACATATCAAATTAATAGGGACTGAAAAGAGGGGTCCAGGAACAAATGTGATGATTTGTAAGTTCTTTTTCAGTTAAAATCTACCGATTGCCATTTCTTCAACAGCATACTGGACACATTTGTTAATAAATGTACCAAGATGGTTAGGAGGAATGCCTGCACCAAGGTACCTCAGCACATTCATCAGAGTTTTGCAGTCCTCCTAAAAATGAATCACAAAATACGAAAGCAAAAACGGTGATTGCAAAAGAGACAATAGTAAGTATGTAATTCCAAACAAGTAGAAAAGTATACTTACAATATCCTGTGGCAAGTGAAAGGAGTTCAATACACTAAGTAATATTGAGTTAGCAGATGCACTAGTTTTACATTGCTTGGCTAGAATTTCCAAGGAGTGCTTCCTAATGTCACCTCCCTCTTTAAGCTTTTCCTGTATAAAGTAATTGTATTCTATTAACAAGCACAAACACAAAAACAAGTTTTCCTTCGCCATTCCTAATTTACCTGTAAAAAGTTCCAAGTCACAGGTGGAAGAGGTCTTGGCAACTCTTTGGCAAGAATAGAGAGTGCAAGTGCTGCTACAGCAGAATCATGTTTTCCTTGGTAAGCAAGACTGAACATAGACCTCAAAATACTGCTGTCATGCAAGTCTTGGTATGATGTTGGTTCTGGTTTGGATGGAGCTTGATTATACATACCCCTGTGAAACAATTTTATCTCATTGCTCATCCAACTTGCCAACATATTGCATACAGCAGTTGTTCTGTCCTCTTTGAGGCCCAAGCTCTCCAAAACTTGCTTCCAACAATCCCCTATGAACAAGGCGAAGAAAAACTTAGTATTTTAAATTACATCAAAGGGAACAAAAATCTAGTACACTTATTAATTTACAAAATGACAAAGAAAGAACAGAAAAATGGGACACTTCACCATTATGTAATGCTTGACACAAAAAAAGTTTAATGCATACTTTACCTGGGAATGTAAGGCAAAACATCCACAGGATCACGTGCTGCATCAATAGGAGTTTTACAAAAAGATGATGGAAGCTTCAATTTTTTCGGAATAAAGCAGGGAGAGTTTTTAGGGTGAGCTGATCCAAGTGAAATTCTGACAAGGCTCTGAAAACCACATTTAAAATACAATAAGTACCCTCCATGCACTTCATGAAGGTGTTTCTTTTTTCTTTTTTTAAGTTTTAATACTTTGTTCATACTTTAAAGCAGCAGATGCAACATCGCCTCTTGAATGTTGAGCCCATCCCCATAGAGTAGTGATTACATCATTAATGAAGTCTTGAAATTTGCCCGTGGCATTTGACAATAGGGCAGTAACACTCAGCAACTCACAGAGACTAAAACAATCACAATTACATTTTCTTGTCAGATAGATACTCAGTGCTTTGAACTTCATGCAAATCAAATTAGTTCCATTACCTTATAATTACGGCAGGTCTTTTGTCATGCACTAGTTTAGGAGCTAAGCCCTTCCAGGTGCTAGCCACATTCAAAATGCCAGCTCTACATAAATAGATTATTCCTTGCACTGCCAGTACTGAAGGAGTACTTCCCTCAGTAGATATATTCTGGGTTAAAAGCTGTGACAAAAGTGGCACTAACTCTGAGCCATGAGCATCTGGGCTGAAATGAAATGCCTAGGCATGAGAAAAGGTCCCAAGAGTGTACATGGATTTTGAAATACATGTGATGAGTTGGTGTTAGGCTCACTTTGTACAACAGATTTCCTTAATAGTGGCAGCTTTTGCAATATTTGACTCCCATATTAAGTCTGGATTGTCACCTTTGAATGGCTCAGTGAGACTTTCATGAAGAAAACGGTATGCTCTTGGTTGCACTTTCCATAACCTGAGATATAGATCAAGAGCAAGAGTTGAGGAGTTAACTCCACCAAGTGATAATGATTTCAATACTCCTACAACAAGGGCCATATTTTCCTGAGGGAATAAAAAGCACATGAGAATGTTGTAGTGAAAACAGGGATGAATAATGTAACAAATTTCATGTATCAGAACTTTACAACTACCTCATGTTTGCCCATAGCCGCAATTGCCCTGAGCAAAGCTACTTGTTGAAGAGGCCGTTTCTCTTGCGCTAGTTGGTACAGGAAGGTGAGTGTAATCCTGCTACTAACAGATGATTGATCATGGGCAAGCCATACCAATACAGATAATGCAGGCCATTCCATCAAATCATCATCCTCTTTTATATGATTGCATGAGCCACAAATAAGAAGTGAGCAGAAAAAGTGTGAAAACTTTGAAGTTAACATGGGTGATGTCTGTACCTGCATTAACCAATTCTTAACTTCTACTTCATCTCGCCACGATCACTCACCCTGAAAAATAGAAGGTCTTAAACTTCGACTGAGTTATAGATACAAAATTCAATTCAGCTTGAAAATGTTGAAAAACCAACCTGCACAGCTCAGCAGCTTCATGTACATTTTCAAAAGAATGTCGTAACATTTGGAACCAAGGATTTGCACTCAGTCGGGAGGTAAAGTTACTCCAGACACCAGAGGGTGCATTTCGTATATCAACTACAAAGTTGGTAGCAAGCTGTAGAGCTTCTCTTGTCAATACAGATGGAAAAGCAAGCCAAGGTAATAAAGTACTGACAACAGCATAAACAGATACTTGACTGCATGCCTTCAAATTAAATATTTCTTTGCCTGCATTATAGATAAGAAGTCATAAAATTTAATTTAAAATGATTTTGGCCCAAAGATATGTGCTTGAAAACTGTGGCAGGCTGTGAGACTCACATGATTTTATAATCGGTGCAAGGAAAGTTGCAGGGCAAACTGCGATTGTATCAGCCAAAAGGAGCATCACACAACTGGCAGCACTTGGAGAGACACAGAGGAGGCGAATCACAGTTACCAAGCATGGCTCAGGATCAGCTCCACGAATGACAAGGTCCCGAACCGACGCAGTAGCTAAAGGAGCTAAAGCCAAGCACAAGGGTCCATCATTCGTTCGCAAGGCTGCTTCACAAAGATCTAGAAGCAGCATGCCCGCTTCAACACACCGAGTTTCATCTGATACCTTCAACATGAGACAGTGAACTTTAAAGCTGACACTTGTTTTCACATTTTGATGGAAACCAAACATGACCAGAGATATAATAATCACCTGAAACCAGGGAACACATTCAAATATCAGCTGTCTAACCGGAATGTCATCCAGGAAATGTAACATTAGAGCCCATGTTTTTTGGCGGCTTTCTGGAGGTAGATGTGGTTTTTTTTCTGGGTCACATAAAATATACAACAAAAGGGGCCGTAGCAGCTTTAAGTTTTCTTCCTTCATACTGAAAGAATAAGAAGAATATTGAAAAGTTCCCTAAATACCATAGAAAGATACTCAGACAGGTAACAACTATACTGATAAGATTGAAAATCACATGAGCTGATCTCACCTCTTGTCAGATTGAAACAGGAAATTTTGGAGCAAGCGAAATACATCAGGCCAAGTATCTCTATTTTGCTTCAGCAGAGAAATTAAAGGATGTTGCACTGGGTACAGTGAAAATGGACACTCATATGGTTTAGGACGGTCGTTTATGTCCCATCGCAGCAGAACAGATAAAGCTGCTGTCACTCCTGGATAGTTCCTGAAATAGCACAACATCAAGAAAATAAGAAAGGAAGTACTAAACAAACAAATACTAAGTCATGCAAGTGCATTTTAAAAGTCCACTTACTCAATACTGGAAAATGCTGATACAAGAATAGAAATAGCATGGATAGGAGGCAAAATGTTATCTTCAACAAGAGACAAAAGTCCCTGGCAAGCAGTGACAGATCGTACAGGGTTTCTATCACAGACAAGAAGCCGTAACTGCTTCATTTCATTGATCTGTTATAAACATAGAAGTTAAATCATGGTAAAGCTCTTACCGAAGGACATTTCATAGTTCACAGATATGATTCTGAAAAAGTCCTCACCTCATTCAATTTTTGATTCTGTTCATTTTGTTTTATTAGAGTGACAACTTTAGTAATTTCCTGCAAAACAAATATTGACACAAAGTGTTGCTTAAGAGTGGAACATAGAAACGATTACATAGTAAATAGAGCACCTACCCTCAGAACAGACACTGGATCCAGTACTTCAGTGGAGTCGTCTGGTTTACTTTCCCCAGAACCCTCCATGATTGTGGTTGTCAACTTTAACCTAGCCCTCTGGGTAGACTACCGAAACAAACTACAGCCTTATTTTCTTAAGAAGATGATGACAAGCAGCCTTAAGTCTTCAATATTATGCACTGAATTTAAATTGCTCCATGAATGAGACTATGAATAAAACTGATAGTAAATACAACAGAAACAAGAACGTTCTTGACAGAAAGCTAAAATCGGGAACCAACGACAACAGAGTGCAACAGAGCAGGAGCAGGCCGGTAGTGGTACAGAAAATTTTTCTTACCTCACCTCCCCCTTCCTTCTCGTAGCCTAACCTCCACTGTTGTGGTTGTGTATTTTTGTGTGAAGGAACTGGAAGTCAGGCATGTTCATGTTCGGTTGTGGAGCGCCTTTAATCTCATAAGAAGAATTTTCCAATATTTCTCGGACGTAAGTAGTCTTGATATAATGAACGTATGTGGTTATAGTTTATGATTATGATCTGTCTTTGGTGTCCTGTTTTTGTGGTAGGTCTCAACTGGAGCGGCATGGCTCATTCAGCAGAAGAATTAGGCGAATTGGAAAAAGATCAGGGATTTAAAAATTGTATCTCCAAATTTCACAAGTCTGTCGATCAAGTTGGAGATGAATTGCAGCTCTGCTGTGGGCAAGATATTTATTCCGCATTGTCACCTGAGGACAAAGTCGAATATGATCTTTTCTTAGCATATTCTCTTAATTCTCTGTTTTGGAGTTATCTACGAACTCAAGGCATTGACCCAATCAAGCATGGGGTTAAGGTAATTTGCCACTAATTTCAATTGTTTTTGTGGAATGTGGATTTCTATGTCTCTGTGGTTTATTCATGGAATGTTTACCTTTATCTTCCAGAATGAATTAGATAGGAGTACGTAGTTATATGGCTCGGCAAAACAAGTACATGATCGCAAAAGTATGGCCCGAGTTGATAAAGAAGCAGCAGAGAGATTTGTTGTTAGTAGTCTATGGGTACCCGGAGAACCAAAATTAAAGCCATCATCAGGAAATGGAGTCAACAAAAGGAAGAGATTTGATAGTGATGAGGAAGAAACTTGACACACCATGTAACATATGCTTGAATGGGTCAGACTTTCTTCATGACAGGTTCAACATAAGATTGACTTCAATCCAAATGGAGAGAATATTTATTTGCAATATTTAGTTAACCAATGTTCATGAAAATTATAAAGTTGTTTAGTAAAAGTTTGATGCTATTACTTAAATTTAAGAATCTTCCATAAAGCCTCTCACAATGTATGGTAACACTTCCAGTAGTTCATTTGTACATGAGGTACAAAACATTAAATCAAGTCTATCCCAACAAATTAAAGATAAAATCTCTTCTTGGCTTCTGTAAAGACATCCTTGAACTCTTCAAAAGTTACTGGTGATAATAATTTATCTTCTACCTACAGGGAAGAATGTTATGAGTTAGATACTTTAATATTTTAAATATTGTAGTACATGCTCAGTAATCAATTGATGACTTACCATTCCAGTAGACAATTTCTCTTGTAGAGCTTTCCTCAAGTCTGGTTTTGTGGCAAGAATCAATTCATGCTGCAAACAAGAAGTCTTGAAATTAATCATCTGAAAGCTACAAGGTGCATAAGAAATTGGTGTTTTCAGAAAACACTTGTACAAAATAAAATAACCTTACCGTGTCAGAAAGTAACATATGGTGCTTTTTTGATACTTCCTGCAGAACATTGTCCCACATTGAAAGCAAGGCCAAACCTTGAATCTGGTGGAGATTCCAAAAACATTATTATACATGAGCATAGAATAGAGAGAGCAAAGTCAACGATACCTAGTATGTTGATAGTTCACCTTCAAATTCCATTCTACTTCCGAGCTGCCTGGCCTGTTGATGAAGTCTTTGACTATTTTCATTTCTTTTAGCTTTATCGCAAACAAGAATATGAGGTTTTCTGTCCTTTTGCGATACACAGGACGCACAGTTGTTTTCCTAAGCATGTGCCATGCTTTCATCAGGGCTTGATGAGTTCCCTGTGAAAAGGAGGAAAAGTTTAAAAAGTCATGCAGGGAAAAATGTAGGTTGAAGTAAGACATGCTATGAACTTACTTGCTTGTAAAGAGCAACTGTGTACAACAATGGGATTACAGGGTTTCTAAGGACAAAAACCATTCCCACTTCTGTATTTGATCTACCACACTAACTGCCTCATCATATTTTCCATTTTCTATGAGCAAATCCATCAGAATAATGATTGACATAGCATCATCCAAGTGCTTTGATATAACTGGATTTCGAAAGAGCTGGAACAGTAAGAAGCACTTCAAGATGAAATCTTGTTTTCTTGATTTGTCAAGAATGATTAGAAGAGTCGGAACTATCAAAGAAATAATGTGAACAGCATTACTACCTCCAGAGCTACATCAGGCCTCTTGAGTCGAACACATGTTCTCATCATGATAGAGCTATACTTAAATGGAGCTACATTCATTTTCAGACTTTGGAGGTACCTGGAATGATAAAATTCTAAAATTTCTATGAACTTTAGAAAAGTTAATATCATCACCTAGTGAATGATGTTGTCAAGGTGACTGACATTTCTGTTAGTCGAACAGCTTCAGGCAGGTGATCCTCTTCTGCTAAAAACCAAGCCATCTTCAGATCTTCCTCGTACACTTTGCCTTCATCAAACGTAGTTAAAACCCTGAGCCAAAATGGGTCTGGATCTGCTAATCTTGCTCTAAATCGTTTCACCTCTTTCTCATACATTTCACTTTTCAGCAGTGGTTTATCACAGATTTGGCGTTTGAGTACACCTGCATGTAGACGATAAATAGACATTAATTTGATCCTTTGTGCCCTCACCTTCCTCAACAAAAATTTATTTCAAAAATTGAACACAACTGAAGTAGACATACTGCACAATGTAGGGCGATGATGCCTTGCAAGTTGCAATGTCAGCGAGTGCACCACTCGTATGGGTACTCTCCGCACCCACATTTTCAAAAAAATACTTGTCACAGTCATGCAAAGGTAAACTTTCACGAGATGGTGTTTGAGTGACAATTCTTGATTCTGGTCTTCTGGTGCAGACCTGGAGCAGACGTAATAGTAAAATGTTGACAACGTAACATTTACATTCAGATTAGAAATATGGATTTTTCATATTCGTCCTCCTTCTCTCTCTCGACTCTATTATTTCACAAGGCGGAGATATTTGAAGAAGAAGAAGTACTGAAGGCTGCATGATCAGCTCTTCTATAATTATAGTTTCTTTCTGTGCGGACGTAGTCCCCGTACAGTTTGATCATTTTTGCTCGCGAATCGGTTGCTAGTGTATTGTAGTTCTGTACATCTGACCAAAATGACGTCTAGAATTATGTCCACCATCGAAAAGCAACTTAATGACGAATCCAAGCCGTGGGCTAAATGGTTTGCCCTCGGTGAAGAAAAGACCGGTCTGAAACGGCTGTACCTGTTCGGAAGTAAGTGGCAAACCTCTATCGTTCACAACCATCCTTGCTACAGTCACCTCTTCCACTGGGACTCAGGGGTTATGTCGACATAGTCAATGGAATGGGTGGGCATGTCAAGTCAAGAGTTCGTTATTTCGCGCGGGAATGGACGGTTAGAGGCGTCGTGGCTCGCTATTACGGAAAGTGGTTTGACGAGTACCACGAGTACGTCTCCTCAGCGTCACCGCCCGCGTCGCGTCAGCAGCTGTATGCTGAACTTTGACCTGACCGAAGAGTGACCGGTCCAGAGTTTTGACTTCATGATTATATCCTTGCGGTGTCCTGGCTGATTCCCCCTCCTCCCCACCCTTACTGCTCCTGCAGCTGCAGCTACCATTTCTTTGTGATAACCATGACCACGCCAATGAGGAAACTGACGTGAGTCAACCGAGATAAGAAGTTGAGTGTACAGGGTTTCAAAGTTAATATTTTCTTCTATTGCGGTAGTATCTTATCTGAGTCACCTTACAGAAGGACTAGTTATTTGCTCTCCTTAAGCTAGCAACAAGTTCAAGAGTCTACCCGGAACCATTCCATTAGAGACAAGAGTGACAAGAGATGCCAGTGCTTAGGATATGAAAAATAGAGAAGAATTGCATTCACATTAAACATGAATCTTTCTATTTCAGTTGGCTTGGCCTTATTGAGTCTGTATTTGGTGTTGGCTATGGTGCCCAACTTCTGTGTAACGCCATCGGTTTTGGCTATCCTGCATATGCCTCATTTAAAGCCATTGAAAGTCCCCAGAAAGGAGATGATACCAAATGGCTCACTTATTGGACAGTATTTGCTGCATTCTCATTAGTTGAGTTCTTCTCCAACATTATTGTTGGCTGGATTCCTGTCTACTGGCTGGTCAAGGTGAGTGTGTGTTGCCTACACATCTGGATTTATCTAAGCTATCACATTTTGTCCTTGGTTAAAAATTTATTTCCTTTCTTTCAGTGTGTCTTCTTTGTTTGGCTGTTTGCACCTCTTGAAGATAATGGCTCTGTGGTCATCTACAACCGTGTTCTGAGACCACGCTTGTTGAAGTATGAGAGTCGTGTGGACAGTGCCATGAGTGGATTGGCTGATAAAGGTAAGTTGTTACCTTGGTTTTGGAAAGAGACTTTGAGGAATGTTACTTTTAGTTACTTAATCTAATGTGTATGTGTTTTTTTTTTTGTTTCCAGCCACTAAGGCAGTGGCAAACAACCTGTTCGAAGAAAATCGCAAGCGAGACTAGACTTCATATTTTAAGACTGCATGCTGTGAAAAAGGCTAGTTTTAAGTGCTGTGTGAATGAATTCATGTTGAGGGACTAACATGTTGATTAGCTATTGATCTTTTTTCTGTTTTGTCTTTTCGTACATACTATTTTTATTCTTAACTTCTGTATTCTTTCCTATATTACTGATTGATGTCATACTTTCCTATGTGTTCTCCTAAAATTCCATGTTTTTAGTCATCCCTTGCACTGTTTTCAATAAACACAGGCTTTGACCATTCCTTGCTGTTTATTGCCTTTAAAAGAAATCACTCACATTTCACTCAAAGGTTAATATACTTTATTTATCACACATTTCTATAAATAAATCTCACACAATATTCAGAGCTTTGTCAAGTTTGTGTAATACAAGCATTTTTAGACTGCATGACAATTACAAATAGTTGCAATTTTCCCATTGAGAATGTAGAATACTGCAATATCCTTTATGTACATTGAGATTTTCATTACTTTCCAGAATAACAGTCAGTCAGGTATCTGACACTTGTGCCACTGTGACAGATTAATTGTGGAAGTAACCTAATGGAAGAACTTCAATGTCACTGAAAACATTATAAGTGCAGAAAATGAAAACATCTAATATGGAATATAATAAAACTGGGTCTCTTGGGTCTGTAGTGCAAAATAATTCACAATCCATACAAATATAGACCAAATCAATGGAAATTGTTACGAAGCAGAAAGGAGGATTCCTCCCTACTCAATTGCATGTATAGTGTAGATTGTAAAACCTTGCCAATTTATCAAGGTACATTTGGGTCCTGGAGATTTTCCAATTAGAGGAGGAAGACAAAGATGCCCTTAGAGAAAAATGACTCTGTAGGTGATTGTCATCTCATAAATTTTTCACAGGATCACAGTAAAAAAACAAGCTCTATTTTTGTTTAAATTTATCAATTTTTTTGTAGAGCTGCAAGTATCCAGTCTTTATGGAATTTTTTAAATTCAACTGATTGTTTTGGTACATAGTTGTGGCACATGGAATAACTTCGCTGCAGTTATCTTTTGGCTATTCTGTGGCTTGGACCTTTTTTTTTTTTTTTTAAAAAAAAAGAAAAAAATTCACCTCAACAGCACTTATGGCTCAATTATCTGAATATATATCTTTTAAATTATGAACTCACACAAATAGAGTCTCCTGAGTAAATGTTCATAAGAAGTCTGAGAAATTATCTCATCTGCCTGAAAACTTCCCATAACCAGGCATGTCACCTTGAATGGAATCCTTATTCTGTGAATTCCTGGGCAAACAAAACGGACAGACGCCTCACTTTCAGTTGAAAGGTTCATCGGCCCCTCTCCCATTTTTACGACCACAGCGCTGACAGCGTACCAGGCTCGGGCCGTAGCTCGAGGCCTTAGCTTCTGTACGCCTTCTTGATGACAAGGCTGTTGGGCCTCACCAACGAGGCCATGCTGGCGTCAGCCGAGTTGCTCATCTCGTCCGAGTCGGAGGCCGTACAGAGCGGTGGCAGGCTGGACCCAGGGGACACCCTGGGGGAGGCTGAGGCCGATACCGAGGAGCTGGTCAGGTTGATGACCGAGTCTGCGCAAGAAAGCGCAGAGAGGCCGTCGTTCGAGGCATAGAGGCTGCCGACTGCGCTTTCCTCAAAGTAGCTGTTCTCTGCGCTCGATTGGCGATGCCGAGAGCCACTGGAGCCCGCACGCGTGCTGCGAGGACTGGCGGAGTGGCCCGAGCCGTGACCAGAGCTGGACGACGACTGCGTCAGGAACTTGGGCCGGGGCGAGGTGGACGTCGATAGGGCATCCGCTGAAATTGTGGAAAAGGTGGAAGTTGACATGTGAACCCAGAACTATTACGAGATCACTGCAATGACATTTCTTCCGCGCACCATCAGGAAGTACCTCCGTTATTCCAATCTAGTTTCGCTCACCTGGGGCGCCGACCGGGGACAGAAGACAGGGCGTGCCTGACCGGACTGCCAGGGTGGGCGGATCACGGTGTGGGTCGCGTGGCGGCGAGTGCACCAGCGCGAGCGCCACCCTGTCGTTGAGTGGCGTCAGGGACGGCGTCGCCGTCGAATCTGAGTCGTCGGCATCGGCGAAGCGCATCTGGTCGACATCGCGGCAGGTGAAGCTCGGTACGACTCCGCCCGCCCCAGCCCGTGGGGGTTCGAGGTAGGCCATGACCTGCCTTGGCGGCGACCTCGTCGGCGGTGACCTCGTGGGCGGCGACCTCGTCGGCGGCGACCTCGTCGGAGGCGATCTGGTGGTGGAAGGTCTCGCGGGCACGGAGAAGGCGGCAGTGCGCTCGCGGGGTGGCGGCAGTTCATCATCTAGCTCTTCCGGGCTCGTCAGGTCACCGCAGCGGTACGGGTCGCGGTAGGAGTACGTGTCGTGCTCGGGGTAGCTCTCCCGGAAGGTGAGGTAGCTCTCGTCGTAGTAGGAGCGCAGCTGGTGCAGCACGCTGGTCGACAGCGACGGCGAGGACTGGTCCGACGGCGGGCTTTCGCGCCGCAGTACCTTTTTGAGGCAGGACGGCCTCCGCGGGATGTCGGTAATCTCAGTAGCCCTGCAGAGAGTGATACGATTAGAATGCTACTACTCTCTGACCAGGGCCAGATATGTAGGTTGCAATACACTTTTTTGAAATAATAAACAGGGTTAAAAATAAAATTGACCATATAGAGAGCTATTATTTGCGTTGATTTTGCAGTAGATTTACCCAGTCTCGCCGGCCGTTTGGTCCGTGGGGCTCTCCTGCAGCAGACTGAACTTGGTGCGGTTCTTGAGCTCGGCGGGGTAGTAAGGCGTCAGCGATGGCCTCGTAGTCTCGCTCGGGCGGGGACACGCTGGGTCGCCCCACTCGGCCGCTACGCGGGTTGCGGCCCAACACCCGGCAGCGCGGCGCCGCGTCGCCGCTGTCCTCGTCCTGCGAGTTGTCGGTCGCGGACGCCGACGCGGAGGTGCTCGAGCGGCAACGGCAAGGGTAGGCGCCACCGGGCGCCTCGAGCTGCACGCTCCGGTAGTACTCGACGAGCTGGGGGTCTAGGTGCGCGTGCGAGCGGCGTGCGGCGCGCTCAAAGGACGCCCGCACCCAGTGGCGTCCGGTGTCGTCGTCACCGTTGTCGTCGTCGTCGTCATCTTCGCACTGGAAGAAGGAATCGTTGAAAAGGGCGAGGCGGCAAAGTAGCACACTGCGACGAGGAAAAACGCGGGGTGGCTTACCAGAGCGTCGTCTTCCTCGGGGATGCCGATGGACACCGAGCCCGTGGCCGAGCCCGTAGCTGGCGAGTCGAGCGCGGCGTGGGCGACGTGCGCGGAGTCACCGCCCCGGAGCAGTCCGCCCAGCGAGAAGGCGGGCCGCGCGACGCCGGTCACGCCGGTCACGCCGGTCACGCCGGTCACGCCGGTCACGCCGGTCACGCCGGTCACGCCGGTCACGCCGGTCACGCCGGTCACGCCGGTCACGCCGGTCACGCCGGTCACGCCGGTCACGCCGGTCACGCCGGTCACGCCGGTCACGCCGGTCACGCCGGTCACGCCGGTCACGCCGGTCACGCCGGTCACGCCGGTCACGCCGGTCACGCCCGCGACCCGCTGCGGCAGCGAGAAGGACACGGCCCGCTTGCGGCGGCCGCGACCCTGTGGAGTGCGTGGCAAACAGGGGTCAGGTCCCGGGGGAGGACAAAGGGCACGAATGCGCGCGGGTCGTACTGCCAGACGATTTACTCACCTCGGCCCGGCGCCGTCCTGACCGCAGCTGCTTGTCTTGCATGCGGCGCGCACGGGCCTGCCGCTTGCGCACCTCGTGCATGAGGGAGGTGAACTCGGCCTTGAGGCTAGACAGGCGCGCTGTGGCGTGCGCGCCATGGCGTCCGCGTCCAGGTAGTCCTCGTGGGCCAGCCGCTCCAGCTCGCCCTGCACGTAGCATAGCCGCGTCGTCAGCTGCGAGGACAGACAAGGCCACGTCGCCGCGTCAGCGAAGGGATGGGGGCGGCAAGCCTGGGCAAGCTTTGGCGATGTTAGTATGCGGGCGAAGCGGGTGGAAGGGAAATCACTTGGGACTAGGTGTAGCTAGGGACGGACGCCAAGCCGAGCCGCGAACTGCGGGCTGCGGGCCCTGCGGCCGTGCGCCTGCTATGCGGAGGGTAGGCAGCCCGCGGCGCTCGGCCGCTAGGGACTGGAGGTGCGGCCTGGCCGGGCCTGGCCGGGCCTGGCCAACCTCGCAGCCACTCTCACCCCCGGCGCAGCTGATCTGCCCTCCTCGGCCCCGACTCCGCTTGAACTACCCGAGGCCCACCCACCCCCAACCCCCGCAGGCCAGGCTATAGCCGTTATTGCGTTTACTCTGTCTCACTCTGCCCGACTGTTTGCCCGAAGCAGACCCCCTAGCCCGCGCCGCTCCGCTCGACAAGGCGTCAGGACTGGTCCCGACTCATCACGGCAGTCCGCAGATGCAGCTGCGCCATGCGACACCTGTCGCCAGGTGCGCGGCACACCACTGGGGCCACCAGGCAACCCGATCCGGCAGTGACTGCTGCCAACGGCTGCCAAGCTGTGGCCGTTGCCGGCCTAGGGGAGCGGAGGGGGCCCACAACACCGACACGACACCCGGCGACGCCTTTGTCGTGGCCGCCTCCTTTAATTTCCGCCAGCGAGGCTGGGAAAAGACACTACCTGCTTCGGTTCGGTCGGCCCGAGTCCCAGCCCTCAGAGCGCTGCAGGCTTCAGGCTTTGGCCGTCAGCCGTTGACCTGGCGACCTGGCCGCCTGGGCCGGGGCGAGGCCGGGGCGAGGCCGGGCAGGGCGTTAGTTTTCGTTCGGCCTGGCTCGAGGTGGCGCCTTGTGGCGCCGCCGGAGCCGGATGCCCCTCTATCCATCATTGCCGAGGTCGGGGCAGTCGGGGCGGTCGGGGCCGTCCGTGAGCGGCCACACCCGGTGGAAAAAGTCTGATGCCCGTCCAGCGTGCCACTACGTGCCACCAGTCCGGGTGAACCGGCCGGAAACGGAAGCGCAGCGTCATCGGCCACGCGTCCATCACCGGCAAAATAGAGCAAGGCGGGGCGGGGCGGGGCGGGGCACGCGGCCCTCGGCCCTCGGAGGGGCTGCGCGTGCGCTGCGCCTGACTTACCTCCCCGACGGGCGAGCCCTGGACGTCCGCCCTCCGCACGGACGGCGGCGGTCGCGCCTCGCCGGGCGCCCGGCGGTGCCGCAGCAGCCTCCATAGCAGCTCGATCTATCACGCGACAGAGGACAAGGATAGCATGACCATGACGGATACGGATGCCACCAATCAGGGCGTCGGGTCGCGCCATTGGCACCATCCGTTTGCGCCGCAGCCCGAGCTCACGCACCTGCACGTTGAAGTGGTGCAGCAGGAGGGTGCCCGCGGGGCCGAGGGCCTCGTCCGAGGCGACGGTGACGAACACCTGGTCGGCGTAGATGAAGACGGTGACGGCGATGCCGAGGCGGCCGGGCGCGGGCTGCAGCGGGTACACGGCCTTGAGGGCGGCGCCGCCCACCAGCACGGCGCTCGGCGGCCCGGCCAGGGTCGCGAACTGGATGGACGCCTTGTTGGTGAGCGCCGCCAGCAGCCGTCCCGACCACGACCCGCCCAGCGACGCCAGCGACGCCATGTACACCACCTCCGGGTCTGCGGGCAAGGGTTCGTTGAATCATGGTTGAGTCCTCACTGGCACTGGCGGCTCGGCTGCGAGCGATCAATGTCGCGCCAATGAGGGCGCTCCCAGAGTGCACAGCTCCTGGCTTCCCGGGCGGACGGATAGGCGGACGGCGCTGCTAGTGTTTGGTGGCACCACCCTTCGAGCGCCCCCCCCCCTTTCCCCCTCTCCGAACTCAGTCACTCTGGCTCGCGCACTCTGGTACCCTGGTCCGGCTTCGCTGAACACGAGGGGTGTGTGTGCAGAGCACAGAGCGCCCGGAGGGTATGCAACCCGAACTCCAGCGCGCAGCCGTGCGTTGCGGATGGCCTATCCTGGACTCCGCGGGCGCTCTGAGTCCGAACTACGAACCTGCCGCCGCGCGCAGGTACTGCAGGCAGCGCCGCGTTGCCCACAGTCGCGGCACGGCGCCCTCCACGCTCACGGGCAGCCCCACCACCACAGGCGTCGTCTTGTTGGACAGCTCGTCGATGCCAGCATCGTTGTTGTTGTTATTGTTGATGTTGGTGTTGCTGCCGCCACCCATCTTAGCGCCGTTATTGACGCTGCCCTCGGCCTGGAAATGCAGGTGTTGGTGGTGGCCGTGCAGGTGGCCACCGTAGCCCCCGTTGTGTTGGCCGAGGCTGCCGAGGCTACCCGCCAGCGTGGGCCGGCTCTTGTAGCGGTGCATGCTGATCGGAATTGCGACCTGGCAAAGAAGAGCAATCTTTTCATCACTTTTTCCAAACACACCCACATACAAATTTAAAAAAAAATCTGTATGTTGCCGCGTACCTGCAGGTCCGGAGGCTGGCGCACGCCGCAGCCCTGCAGGAGCACGCGGACGGCGCCGCTCACGGCCGCCAGCAGCACGCAGTTGAGGCTGCATCGCGACACCTGCTGGATGCGACGCACCTTGCTGAGCGCGATGCCGGCAGACCAGGCCACGCTCACCGAGCCGGAGCCTACGCACAAAAAGGAGGGAATTTTGTAGAAAAAGAAGCTGTCTCGCGTCTGAAAAGTTTTATTCAATTTTGATTTTTTTTTGAAGGTATAAATTTTGTATTACTAGAAATCAAAACAACTTTCAATCCGTACCCGAGTTACAGTTCTTGGTTCCGGTGCTGGCGTGGGCCTTGGCCTTGTCGGCGTGGGCGGTGCCGCCGGCGAGGAGCAGGTTGTCATCCTTGGTGCGCAGCGCGAGCCAAGCTGCGAGCGTGAGAGGACCCACGACGGCGGCTCGCAGCAGCGCAAGCCCGAAGCGTAGTGTTCCGCGCCCGCTGCGCCGCAACTGCAACACGAGAGCGCCAAGTCTATTACACCGGCACTGGACAGTAGCACGCCGGTCACCCGTGACCACCCTCCCGTTTTCCCCCTGCAATCACTTCGGTTTGCACCCAGCCACACCTGAAATCAAGCCAGGTGGGTCAGAGCCCCTTCCACCATCGACGATAACTCCCTCGATAAACCGAGGGGCTGGCTGGATGGGCCGAAGACTGATAGCGTGCGGGTCCGACAAATGCGGGTCCGCCCACCTCCTGCTCCCTCGTCTCGCGTCATTGGCTACTGTCGCTGCCCCATCCCGGTGGGTTCGTCGGATTATTCGGCGGCTCAGGCTCGCCGCCCCCGCCAGGCCGCCAGGCCGCCAGGCCGCCAGGCCGCCAGGTGTCGCCCCGTGCCGCGGCGTGGTCGCTGCTTGACCCCGCCGCCCCCGCGGAGGTGGCGCGGCTCCAGCCTGCTCCAGCCCGCTCCAGCCCGCTCCAGCCCCGCCAGGCTCAGCTCGGCCTCTTTGTCCCCCTTTATCGCGGCTCCTCGGCTGGCTCGGGTCCACAAAGCCCGCCAGCCCACTCCTCCCCATCCCAGCCATTCAGCACCGCTGGCCCCGAATCCAGCACGCCACGCCACGCCACGCAACGCCCCTCGCCCCCGCCCTGCCTTGACGGATGCCTCGCTAACGCGCGGCCGAGCCCTGGCGAGGCCGGTGCGCGGTTTGGCGGGAGTTGGGACGAGAACGCCACTCCGCAAAGCACTACGAGGAGAGCACCTAAACTGTCCCCGGCCCCAAGCCAGAATTGGGGTTGGGTCTGAGCCATCGGAAACAAGTGGTAGGGTGCCGTGGCCCGTGGCCCTGACCGGCCCTACTATTACAAACATGAGCGGCGGCACGGCCAGTGCGGAAACCGAAGGGCCGCGGCGGCATCGAACCTCTGACCCGCGAAAGTGGGGAGGGGGGGGGGGGGGGGCAGAGTAGCGACCCAGTCTCAGCCAGGCTACGAGCTGTCCGCGCGCCACGTGCCGACCACACCTTGGTCATGCGGACAAAACTTTTTCATAAATTGGCGAGGGCTGAAATTCTAAAGGAAAAAAGAGGATTCAATGAAGCGGCAATTCATTGTACCTCCCATCAACAGGCTAGACAAGGGAAAGCCCCTCTGGGCAGGGAGAGGGTATATTACAGCAACCCGCCGGACCCGGCCAGGCAGGCAGCGCCCAGGCGGGGGATGGGCTGCACCTGCCACGCATGGCTGGCCATGGCTGGCTGGCTGTAGCGTGAGTGGGGAAAGAATGAAGCGAGGCCCGGGGGGGATGGGGGGGGGGGGGGGGGTCAGCCCGCCCCGCCCCGAGCTCATTACCGGCCCGGCCCCACGTACAGCCCGGCTGACCTACTGCCCAGCTTTTGTGCAATATTTCATGAAGGGTTGTACCCGCCGCTATTGCTGCAGACTGTGCGCGGAGGGGGAGGGAGGGGCGTGGTGGTGCACGCCGAGTCGCGCCGGAGACTCTTCCAGAGGCCCAGCCCTAGCCGAGCCCTAGCCGTCGTGCCGTCTGCGTGCTCGACACCACAGCATTCCGCTTTTTAGCTACGGGACTTGGATGGTAATCGTCGCTGTTTTAATCGAATGTGCCTCTGAGTGGAGTCGAGTCAAATTGAAACGAGCCGGCAGGATAATTAAATCGCCGGCTCATGCTGGGCCGGGAGTGCCCCGCGAACCGGTGTGAGCGCCGACCGCGGAAGGATGCTAAACCGAGGGTAGGGCCGGCAGGGAGGGGGTCCCCGTTCGGCAATGACTTTTACATGAGCGTACCTTGGCCAGCCC
The DNA here is from genome assembly GCA_037074505.1 of Albizia julibrissin. Taxonomy (NCBI): domain Eukaryota; kingdom Viridiplantae; phylum Streptophyta; class Magnoliopsida; order Fabales; family Fabaceae; genus Albizia; species Albizia julibrissin. Next base: position 78,654 of record JAYWLI010000156.1, read on the forward strand.
AGCCACATCAGACTGTTGCATGGTGACCGAGGAGGAAGAGCGCCGGTCCCATCCCACAGCCCGTCGGGGTTGCGATGCATCATTCATCCGCTTTGCCACGATTTTCCCCGACACGGCCCGCCGCGCCCTGCCCCGCCCTGCCCCTTTACTGCCAGGACCCAGCGGCGTTGATGCCAACCTCCGGGTTTCTGAGGCCCGCTCTGGCGCAAGCCGTGGGATGGCCACATTCAAGCCCGATGTGGCCTCTGGACTCTACCGGCACCGGCAGCCTGAGGGCGGCAGAGTGCAGAGCGCCCGCGGAAGCTGGGATAGACTACACGCTCTACTCGTGCGCGCGCGGGGCCCGTTGGTTGCCTACCCAGCAGGCGCTCCCGCGCTCCCGGCCTACCTGCTTGGGCCGGGCGGTGGGGTGGTCGGCCAGGGCGCTGCACAATACGCGGACCAATGCGTCGCCGTCGGCCATGGCGTGGTGCACCCGCAGTACGATGGCCACCTCGGAGCGCCGGGCACCGCACGAAGCGAGCAGCCGCATCTCCCAGGGCGGCCGGTCGTCGGGCAGGCCCTCGTCCAGCAGCTGCGACACGTAGACCTGCGGCAGACAGGGCCGGTCGAGGGTGGCTCCGAATCCAGCCAGGCAATGCAGCAGGGCCACCAAGGGCCACCCACCTGAAGGCCGTCACCGCCGCAGTCCGCCGGGAAGACGTGGTGGGCGATGGCGAAGTTGGCGTCGCGCACCCAGCACATCCCGCCACCTGCCGATCAGTCAAAGTGTTATCTCGGAACTGCGAATTCGGGCCCCGTGAGTTAGTGCCGAATGGCACGCACGACCGAGATCTCGATATCGCTGGCGGGGGGTGGCTCCACCGGGTTCCACCTTTCTCGACGGCGTGGGGGTGGGTCACAAGACACCGCCTTTGCGTTACGGAGTCGATCAGCCTATAGTCAGTCCACGTCGACCGGGCCGCGTCCGAGACGCGGCGTTTCCCCTTTTCGGCAGTGTGCGGGATATTTCGAAAAGCGCGCCGACCAGCTCATGCCTGGCCGGCGCCAGTGGCGTGTGTAGCACCCCATGCGGGGCCTGGCCTATTGACAGCGCCGGCGCGGCGTGGGAAGTGGGGCGCGGGAACCCGGCCTCTGTGCGCGCCGCCCGAACGCAGCCCAGACCGCGCGGTAAAGACTCGACCCGGCCGTGGCTGCTTTGCGCTGCTTTGTCGCTCCGGCCCCAGCCCCAGGCCCGGCCCAGGCCCGGCCCACCCTCTCGCGCTCCAGTGAATACGATTAATGAGCTTTCGTGGGGTGGAGGTGGCAGGCCGGGCCCGGTTATTGCTCGAGTCAAACGCGGGCTGGCGGACTGGCGCCGAGGGATGGAAAGCCCCTACAGAGGAAAACGTCGGTCTGCGCCATCCGAAAAAAATCGCCTGTCTGTCTAGAGGAAGCAAGAAATTCGCGAACTCTGCCTCTACTGCGTCTGCCTCGTCCTCTGTTTGCCTCTGCCAGCACTGCTATTGTGCCAGCGGCGCCCATTGTACGCAAATAGTCGCGGGGCCGTCGTGGAGCGACTCTGGACCAGCTCGACTCGTCATGGCTGCCGTGCTGCCGGCACGCAGCTATCCACGGACGAGGGCTAAAGCCGGGCCGAGCCGGGCCGAGCCGCGGGGCCCAGACCCTCCGACTCCAAACAGATCGCCAGCCCCAGCGAGCGCCAGCCTGGTCGCCCCGTGCACCCAACGTGGTTGGGTTGGGGCTGGTGGAGCCGCACCCCCGCCTCGAGGCTCGGGGCTCGGCGCGGGGCTGAGCCGTGGAGGCCGAGGCTGAGGCAGGGCCCCTTGGGGGTCGTCCTTCAGGGAGCGCGCTCCACGCTGCTCAGGCCGGGGGTGGAGCGAGGAAACAGGGGGCTGGGTCGCGCCGGGGCCCAACGGGGCCCAACGGGGTCGGGGGACAACGTGTGGATTTGCCCTCGTTCCGGAGCAATCTGTCGCTGCAAGAGGCCGTTGCTTGGTAGTTACCTGGCCTCTACACGGTCAAATTGTAGCCTGATTTTCGAGCGAGAGACAATGCCTTGCCGGGAAGCTCGGCTACTCAGCATTTCCTGTGGGAACATCGGCGCACTTTTTCACGGGTCGCGCTCGCACGTCCAGCCAACTTGCGGAGCCCATCGCACTTGGATCTGGATCAACTGAGCGAGAGGGGCAAGCGAGCGAGGATGATCAGGTGGAAGGGAGGCGGTGGAGTGGCAGCTGCGTAGGCCCCCGGAGCAAGCCAGCCCCACGCCTGTACGGCGTAACGGCGCGTGGCGGCGCGTGGCGGCCCCCAGGCGCTATTCCGAGAGCGCGGAACCCGGAGTATGGCGTCTGGCCCCAGCCTGGTCCCAGCCACCCCGGAAGCTCGCGGCGCTAAAAGTCCCGACAGCCCGTCACACGCGCTACCACGCGCTACGCGCACCCCTCCCTCTCAGCCGCAGACGAGGCCTTGCTAACACAGGCCCTGCGGCGGTTGTTGTAGGTGGGTCCATGGTACGTGAGGTCGTCTGGCAACGAGGACGCGAGGGTCCTCTCAGTCCTGGGCCGGGCCGGCTTGGCAATCGCGACGTGAGCATGGATGATTTACTCCCGCCCCCTCTCTCCAAAATCGACTCGGCGCCGACCGGCGAGACTTCACGAAACGGGGACCGGGCTTGGTCGGCATCAAGGATTCATGCGGGTGGTGCTCGGCGCGGCACACCGATGCCGTGGCCGGCCGTGGCTGGCCGTGGCCCAGTGCCAGTGCCCGCCACGCGCCGCCACGCGCCGCCACGCCACGCTTCGCAGATTCCTGAGGGAGGGCGTCTCACGGCTCACCCTCTCGGTCGCTCCCCACCCCACCTCGTGAGACTGTGGTGCAGCCTGTCCGGCGCCATGTCCGCCGGTCGAGAGCGCTGGACTGCCGATATCGGTTGGGAAAGCAAAAATGTAGGTCTAGTATTTAAAAAAAAAAAAAAAAAAAAAAAAAAAAATTAATGAAGGTGCCGGAATTGAGGATGGAGCGAGGACGAAAAAGGACAAGCTACTTCATGGTCGAGCCTTCGAGTGGCGAATGATTGAAATTTGAATGGAAAGTTTCCCAATGCTCATGAGAAAAAGGCCACTAAAAATTAGTCACTTTGTCCAAAGGGCGTATGTCCCCTCACCAGAGGCATTCCGTTCGAATTTTTTCATAAAAAATTGAAACCTTTCATCGAAAATTTCATAAGATATATTCAATTTTTCATATAAAATTGAAAAATTTGTATGTACTATTTTGTTTTTGTCGATACTTTATGAATAAAACTTGAGAGTTAGTGACTCTAGGGTGAAAGTATATGTGTTACAGGGCATTTTAGAAATCCCATTATAGCCCTTGCACCTGCCCTCTAAACAAAACCCTTCTAAATAAAACTCTCTTTATAGATTGCAAATTTTCAATTTTTCTGAAAAGCTTCATAAAAATTTCACCCAAAATAGTTTTGAAATTGTTCATTTCTGATTCTAAGCTTTGGGCTTACCCGCGGCGAGGGGCATGGACTGCGGCCGGGCGGCGAGCCTCGGGTAAAGCGGCAGCAGCCGGGTGGCGACCAGGTCACGCAGTCGGCCCACGTCCAAGGCCGTATGTGCACCGTCGTGGGCCGCGGCTGGCCCGGCGTCCAGGACCAGCACCGCGTGCAGCGCGGACGAGGCGGTGCCCGTGCGAGAGCTCAGCCAGCACGCCTCCGTCCCGGACACTCGCGGGCACGCTGCGGCAGAGAACCAAGGAAATCCAGTTGACGGCCATGGGCACGGCAAGGGGCACAAGCCGCAACATGCCCCCACAGTGCCCTCACCCTCTTTCCGATGCCAGAGCAGATGCGCGGCGAGAAGCAGGCGTCGGCCCAGCAGGTAGCAGGGCAGCAGGACGGCGGCCGCGGCGAGCAGCGGCAGCGCCAGCAGCCCGCCGAGCAGTGCGCCGGCCAGCCCGCCGGCCGCGCCGCCCAGCCAACCCCACACGGGGCTCTCGACGGGGGCGCGCAGGCGGCGGATGGGAGCGCTCGCCATGCAGGCACCGCCCGCGCCGCCAGCCGGGCCTGGTCCGGGCGTCGACATCTGCGTGCACGACAGGAAGGAGTTCGTCATGGACAAGCAAGGGAAGCTAGAGGACGCCGAGCGATGATTGGCGATGTAGTGCAGTGTGACATGACCCTGCTGCTACACGCCCAACGCAGGAGAGACGGCTCGCTGAGCGTCACTCAGTATCCGATCGGAGATTTCAGTGATTTCACCCAGGCAAAGCTCCTCCTCCATTAATTTAATCGTCCCTCCCCCAGCCCCCTGGTTTGGAAAGGGGGGGGGGGGGGTAATTATTATTCCAGTAGGGCTCTTCGGCCGCGGGCCGCGGCGTTGCCACAAGCACAGGCCGCAGCCGGTCGCAGCCGCAACCCCCAAGGCGGAGGCATGGCGGCGGACCCTCACCGCAGGCGGCGGGATGCGGACGGCCTGGCCGACGACAAGAAGAGGGAAGACGTATCATGCTTGAATTTTGATGTACAAGGAGATGAATCTAGTTTATATTTACCACCATTTTCATGTAATTGTTGACTTTTACTAGGATTTTAATTTCGCTGCTCCAAACAAGGTAGGCGTTATTGGAACCTCAAGGTAGCGGGAAAGGGGAGGGGGTACTTTTTTCAAGTCCCTTTTGCCTTACCTTACCTTATCTGCACCGCCCTCCGTCGGCGCCCCGCCGATGGTCCCGCCGGTCGCGGCCATCCCGGCCGTCGCGCCCGGCCGCGCGAGGACCGCGGGCGCATGGCTAGGCGCATGGCGCACTGCCGGGGCGGGTCTTCCTGCCGCAGCCCGCGCAGCCCGCGCAGCCGCCATCCACTCCAGCCCGCGGCCACCGTGGACACCATGGCGGCGACACTGGAAACAGAAAGAGCGATGGTGGTTACGGCAGTGTGGGCAGCCTGTGGCTCAAGGCTTGGCCTTGGGGCAGGAAAGGGAGCTCCAGCCCCGCCGCTGTTTAAAAGACGGTCGCTGACTTGTATTGTTCGCGGAGAGGAAAAATGATTTCATTAGCTGCAGTCCGCCGCGGCCCGCCGGCTAGATTTTTCGCGGGAACAATCTCCAATTAATTTGGATTCCTTGCGCTGCTCGCCTCCGCTGGCGCCTCAACCCCTCTCCCCGGGAGCGGGGGAAGGGGGGCAAGGGGGGGGGGGGAGGGGGAGGGCTAGCCGGGGGCGATTCGACGGCCGAGTGGGCGTTTCGAGCCCGGCTGCCCTGCCCAAGCGACAGTGCGCCAAGGGGCGGCCGGCACGGTTGCCTACTTTCGGGGGAAGAATGAAGCAGTTGGCCTGCGATTGGCCCTATGGATCGAAAACGACAGCGGTAAGGAGGCGGTTAAGCGTCGTAGCCCCGCGTTCACACGCCGAGACACCCCCACCCCTCCTCCAGTCTTCTCCAGTGCGCCCCTCCCGTCCTCTTTCGCACCCTCATATCGCTCTTTCGGTCTCGCCAGGCGGGTAAACAGAGCAACAGCGCTCTCGGCAGCTCTCGGCGACCCTCGGCACGGCAAGGGCCCTCCGTCCGTGGCGCTGCGATCGCCATCCGCACGATCCGGGCTTGGAGCCCCAGCACGGCATGAGGCTTTGACGGAGGTTCCCAGCGGACCTGGGTGGACAGCGTGGGCTTGGCGTGGGCTTGGCGTGGGCGTAGGGTCCGGCTGGGCTAGACCGCGGGCACCGGACAAGTTCCCGCGCTGGCAGAGGGTGGCCCCCTCGGGTGTGGTGGGGCTAAGGCCCGCGGCAGGTCCTGCTCATCCCTCTCTCATTAGGAGGCGCTGCTGAGGACGGCCCGCCCGGCTACGGCCCGCTATAGGCCCGCTAGGCCCGTCGGGATGGGACTGCCCACAGAGGCCTGACCAGCCCCTCGGCCTCGGCCTGCCTCGGCCTGCCTCGGCCTGCCTCGGCCCCTCCGGGCGGCGGCCGACGGGGCACAACGGCAGCAAGGGCAGCAAGGGCCGCGGAGCGTCCCGTTTATTCCTCGAATATAACGCCACAAAGGGCGAGGGCCCGACATCAAACGGACATGGAGTCGCGGGGCGCAGGCAAGGGCAACCGTTGTGCTTTACCAGGAGCGAGCCTGCCTGGCCTGTCGCCGAAGCAGGATGTGAGGCATGCCGTCGCCACGAGGCCCCAAGCTTGCGTTAGTCACTGCCATGGGCACTGCCTGCAGAGCGAGCCCATTCTCCACAGATATTTCTCCGAGCTCTCTTGCACGACAAAGACAAAAGTGAAAAAAAATGGAATTATAATATTTTGTTATTTTTGGGAGGATTGCCATAACATTGCCCCAAAGTCACAAAAACATATTTCTTAAAAATTTCTTTTGGCTGGAGCAGTTGGCATTTCAGCCGCCATCGAGCCAGAGGCAGCCACGGCAGCCACAAGTCTATAGCGACATGGCCAGGTGCAGCCAGGCTGAGCCAGGCCTGGCCGCCCCCCTCCACTTGCCGTGGCTGCTGTCCTCGCCAATTTCAAACTTCCCGCGCCACGTCTGCTATTTCCGCGCCGGACGCCGCGCCACGACCGCCCCGCCCCGCCCGCCCGGAACTCAATAGCGTAACGTCAGCCCTTATCTGCAGCGACAAGGCCAGGGGGCAGGGGCGGGGGGACATTCCGTCATGGCCCGGGGGCGGGGCGCGGCGCGACGGCGGAGAGCCCTTCCAATAAGGAATGACAATCTTGCCGGGCGGGGCGGGGCGGGACCGGGTGGACAAATAATGACGAGGATGTAATAAATAGCCGGGCCAACTGAGCCGTCGGCGAGTGTTTACACTGCGTTACCACGGCCCTCTGCAAATCCCCGCCCGCCGTTTAAATTACGCGCGTCCGCGTCCGCGCCCTCGCCCCGGAAGATAAACAATACTCCCCGCTCCGGGCGGGTGTTTCCCTTTTTTCATTACTTTATCGCTCGGTGAGACAGTGCAAAAATGCTGGAGAGGGAGCACACGCCCTGGGCCGCGTCCGGGCCCCGCCTCGTCCCCTTATTGGCCCCGCCGCTCCACCGGCGCCGTGTCGTCCTCTACCATTTCCATGTAGGTTGAAGTGAAAATAAAGGAAAGGCGGAAGCGGGCTGGCGGCTGCCACTGGGGGTGGGCCGGCGGGCATCGGGCCGGAGGCCGCCGTGGAGGCCGCGCACTCGTTTTTGCCACTGGGTGCGGGCCTGGTGCGGGCGGACCGACCCGGCCATTAGGGGGTGAGGGGCTCGGTGAGGGGCCCTCTCTTGGCCCCCTGGCGGCGAGCGGGCGGCACGCAGGTGGGCAGGGCTACGGGAGAGAGAAAAGGGAGGGGGGGCGTCAGTCTGGACCGCGATAAATAGTCATCAATATGAGAGTGTGAGAGGCGGGAAAATTGAAAAACGGCCCCGGCGAGGGCTTGGCCAGGCTGGGGCTCCGCCAGGCTGGGCTCCGCCAGGCTGGGCTCCGCCAGGCTGGGCTCCGCCAGGCTGGGCTCCGCCAGGCTGGGCTCCGCCAGGCTGGGCTCCGCCAGGCTGGGCTCCGCCATGGCTCTGCCCGGCCCGGAGGCGGACCCCGGCGGCCCCGCGTGCCATGCTGGTCGGAGCGAGCCGGGCGAGCCCGGCCGGGGCCGCATATTAGGGACCCCGAGGGGCGCCGCCGCGGGGAGGAAGGAAAGGGGCGGGCAGGGCGAGACGGAGCAAACTTTTAGGGATCGTGCATAAATTATGTGAAGGGCGGAAAAATTAAAAACGGCCCGTTCGCGCGGTCAGTTTAAGTCGTTTGTAGGGTCTTTCCGTGCGGTTCGCACGCCATGTTTTCCCACGCCGCCGCTTATGGTGGGTTGGGCTTTGGCTCGAGGGCTGAGGGCATTTCCATGGCTCCGCGCTTAGATGCTTGAGTGAGACGAGGTGTGGATGTGGTGTAGGTGTGGTGGCTGTCGCTGGCAATTGGCCGCTCGCTAGTTGCTTTCCTCCGCTTTAATACACCTAGCTCGCGAGGACGACATCGGCCACCTGCTCTAGAGCGATGTGATGACGAAAGTGAGGTCACGTTATATACACTGGGGCAGCAATGCCAATGTCGGAATGATTGCTCGGACTGACAAACCGCTGACCGCATCGTTAAAATTTTGACAATTCACTGACTTCGACTGTATCGAGGTCGATGGCGTGCGAGTCTTTGGTGGATCTTAGTGGGGCCTAGAAGAACGCAGACGCCACCTCCGCATACTTGGGTCGCTGATGGGGAAAAGTGAGCGAAGGGATCGAGACCGCGAGAATGCCGCGAGCCCCGCGTGGCGAGCAAGCCGCAGCCGCCCCGCCCCAAGGGGGAATAACTTTGAATTTGCTGTACAAAATTTTGATTTTTTTTTAATTTTTTTTTTTAATTTTTTTTTTTTTAAATTTTGGTCTGAAAAATTCATTAATTTTTTTTAATTTTTTTTTAATTTTTTTTGAATTTTATTGAATTTTTTTCCAATTTTTTGGTCTGAAAAATTCACGCTGTACAAAATTTTTCGAAGTTCTTTCCCCTTGCCCCGCCCCGCCACTACCTGGGATCACGCCCCCTGCCTCTGTTCCGCGTTTGACAAACACACACAGGGCGCGGTGCGGTGTGGCGCGGTGCGGTGTGGCGCGGTGGGCTGCGGTGCTGTGAAGGCGCTGCGAGACCGCGACGGCCCGTGTTTGGACTTCGGTGGCGCGGTGTAGGGCGTGGGTAGGGAGGACGCCTCGTGCCTCTCCTCGCCGTTTGCCAGTACCATTATAGCCGAGGGTGGTTCCGGGAGGCTGCTTTAATGATGCTGGTAGTTTTGAAGCCGGAGACTTATGCAGCCGCCATCGCATTGGCGCGCCTAGAAAAACGGGGTGGACGAGCGATGGCGAGGGCCGGAGATGCAGCGTGGAGCACCTGCCGTGGATTCCTAGCGGCCAGCCCGAGCCGAGTCAGGTTGACGACACCTTGCGACGCCCCGCGACGCCCCCGGTGGCACTTGCCTTCGCCAAGCCCAGTCCGGTGCGGCCGGCCCCGACCTAGCCTCGTTGCTCTCGGTCGATGCGCGAGTTTGGGCCAAACACCGAACCGGCAGTCCCGCGTAGGGAGGGGGCGACTTGGCCAACCGCAAAAACTCAAGTATTTTTATAGGGCCGCAGGGCGGCGCCCAGGAGGCGGGTCGGGTCCGGTAAGACGGACGGCGCGGCGGCGAGGAAAAGCTGCCGAGGCGAGTTGAGGCCAGGCTGGGCCAGGCCCTCTGCTGCCGCGCCGACGCCGCACTGCGGAGCCATGGCGGAGCGCAGCACACGGCTGCACCGGTGCCCCCAACGATTCCGAAAATGCTACCGATATCCTCTCCGCTCGCACCCTCAGAAATTGTTTTTTTGAGCAGAATATGCAGATATCTTTTTCAGTGTCCAATGTTTTAAAATAAAACGAACTTCAGTAAACAAAAAATAACAACATCTGTAGTCATCACTCAATTGTGAACGGCTATATTGCAGTCTCAACACCCAACGAAAACTCTCTAACGGTGCGTATGGGAGAAGACATAGAGTACCATAGAGCAACTACAGCAAAAATATGTACTACCGTCCGAACTCGCTTCGACTTTGTAGGTACAATATTTCTATGAGTGTAAAAATAATGTCACCTCAAAAATGTTGAACACAACTATTTTAACAATCACCATGCTTGCTCATTTTGAAATGATAAATTTTAGGGTGTTTTAAAATAAAGTGAAGCAGCCGTCGTTAGCCGCCGCATCGGTCATTTGATCCTAGCATGGCAAGGGACAAGGAGTTGGGACGGTGACCCCGCCGAGACCCACCCAGGCCACAATCCCACTCACTCAGCCACTGTGTCGAGCCCTCGCGTTGGCGCCTATGCCGCGACGCCTAAGTCCCGGCGCGCCGCAGGGCCGCCGGGCGGACGCGCCAACTCCAACACCCTTCGACCCACCCTGCCCCCGAGGAGCGCCGCGGCCACGTCCGGGGAGCCAACGACATTCTGAGCTTCATTTGAAAGTCCGATTCTTTCATGACCGGTATGGCCAGCGTGGACCAGACCAATGCGGCAGCCGGGGCCGCCGGGGCCGCCGGGGTCGCTGGAGGTGACGCAGGAAAGCGAGGGGGAGGGGGCTCGGGGCTCGTAACCTCCCGAACGGACTGCGGCCCAGCGCAGCGTGGCGTGGTCAACATATCACCGAAGCGGGAAATTCAAAATTGATGCGGTTAGCGGGGCTGGCCCGGGCTGGCCCGGGCTGGCCGGGGCAGCGTGGCAGGGTGGCACCGCGAGGCGAGGCTGCTGCCATGGCTGCTGCCGCCCTGACGCCGGCCTCTGGCCCGCAGTTCGGCCCCCCGCCTGCCGCCCGCGGCCCCGCCGAGAAACAATCGAGCGTCGACAACGAGCCAGGTCAGCTTGACGAGGACGGGCGGGGCGGGGGTAGCCCGACGAGCCAGGGGCCAGCAGGTCCCGCTTGCAGCAAGCGGCCGACGCCAGCCTCAAAAGTTGTTTACCAGAAAATATCGGTCAAAAATTAAAACGTTCATAATTTAAAAGCTCCCTATGTTAACGATTGGCTCTCCTCCCAGGAGTCACAATTAAAAAGAGAGAAAGGCGGCATATAATATCGCTGTCAGTGTGGGCAGGCACCAACCTCCGGCAGTTGGGGAACTCATTCGTTCCCTCCTAATATTTGCTCGAGTCGAGCGCCTGATACGCTGGCATGGCTTGTTAAGTCCCTTCGCCGGACGCCGACCCGGGCCCAAACCTTCTGCTTTCGATGGCAGCCACTGGCAGCACATCCACACGGCTCAAAGCCTCGAGCCGAGCGCCTCCCCCCGCGCCACTCCACTCCAGCCCTGCTCCAGCCCTGCTCCAGCCCTGCTCCAGCCCTGCTCCAGCCCTCGGAGCCGGCGACTGGGCTCTCGTAGCGCAAGAGGATCCGCTGGCGCTCCTCTCAGTGCCGCTTGTTTAGCCGCTCTTCGCCGAGCCGAGGGACGGCCGCGGCCACCCGAGTTGCACGCACAGAGCGAGGCTGGGCTGGGCGTGGCGTCGGGCGTACAGTGCCGGTTAGTGCCGACGTGCACGACCCAAGG